>JADRCD010045901.1:666-16583 GCA_019843815.1 Montemys delectorum | reverse complement strand
AATTGGTAGAATAAAGGTATAATTTTAATTAGGAACAGCCATGGCTAAAACTACAGCTCACAGTGAAGTAGACGCCACACACAATAATGGTGCAGGCTTGGAAGCTGGGTAATACTTCACTTATAAACCCTTCCTCAATGATAAAGTGTGCTATTCATTCTGTTCCCTATCTTGAATTTTGATAAGAACTATGTCATCAAATGCAGCCTACAGCTATTTAAACCTGAATAGTTTATTAAACCTGAATACTTTCCTGTCTAAGTGATTTGAAAGCTAAAATAGTTCTTTATTTTCTGCTAATGGCATTTCTCAATTATAAAACTTCTAACTTAACTATATTTAGTTTACTTCCTCCTGTCTGGTTTCATAGGAATTTACATTGCATCATGGCTTACTCAGCCTGAGTACTTTAAGTGTCTGAAATGAGATGTGAAAGTTTATACACCCCTCAATTGCTTCTAGTGATGAAAAAAGCCTCCCAAAAAGGTAGATATGATCAAGGAGGGGGAAAATAAAAGAGGCTAGTTGATTTTTTTTTCATTAAGAAAGAACCAGAAATAATTTTACTTTTGGAAAATTCAGTTACTCATTGATATGCCAGTAATAAATCAATAAGCAGTGATATGGCAGGCTGGAATGGAAGAACATGTAGGAACCTGTAAATTCCACTTGATGTCTAGAACTCTGAAGCGGTTTCAAAATGTAAGAAACTTTACATATAGCATAATGCTTTTCTTCAGAGCAGCCTGGCTTAGTATAACCAGCCATACACTTGAATAAACTAATGCATTAAGAAAAAGGTCCATAATAAATAAAAACTGTCAATAAATAGCCAATGAAGAACAACTTACCACTTTCTGGAGACTGAGTTGTAACCCAACCAATTGACTTCATCACAGCTTTCTTCCATGTGGAGTAACGGATTTCACTTTCTGAAATTAGAATTGGGAGAAACACAAGTATGAGATGCAAGTAATTGAGGTGCTAAAAGTTCAGTACTTAACGACTGATTACTCGGCACTTCAAACAAACCCTTGCACACATTTAACTACAGTGAGGCTTTACTGGAACATAGATTTGGGAATATGCACCTGGTGGTGACTAGCAGTGAGTGGGGGAGGGATGCTTTGGAATGATTTGTAATAGAAAGTTAGTGTGAGGCTAGGGGAGACTGGGAGACAGGCTACCTGCTATGGGACTATTCACAAGAAAGCGGTGGTGATTCCAAAATGAAAATCCTATTTGATTTGTTTTCTCTTCTTTTGGGATGGGGTAGAGGGGGAGGAAGGGCTGACACAGGCAGAGAGGTGAAGTATAATGTGGAAAAACCAGAATTGAAGGAATTAGCAAATAGCAGTTTCGTGCAAGGTTCAAATCATAACTGCCCCATCACCAACATCTTAAATGGGATTTTTAAGGTGAAAATCTATAATATAAAAAGATGGAGAAATGGCTCAGCGGTTAGAAACACTGACTGTTCTTCTAGAGGTCCTGAGTTCAATTCCCAGCAACCACATGGTGGCTCACAACCATCTGTAATGGGATCAGATGCCCTCTTCTGGGTGTCTGAATACAGCTACAATGTACTTATATACATAAAGTAAATAAATAATTCTTTTAAAAGAAAGTATGCAAAAGTGAACAATGATGCTGTCCCATTAGAGATGCAGAATCTTGCATAGGACTACTTATGCAAGTGTATCTCCCTTGTTTAGATTTTTTAGAGTTTCTTTTTTTTTTTTTTTTCCGAGATAATGTTTTACTGTGGCGTCTTGGGTGGTCTAGAACTTGCTATATAGACAAGGCTGGCCTGGAACTCACAAGACATCTGCCGGCCTCTGCCTCCCAAGGGCTGAGATTAAAGGTGAGGCCCACCACATCTGGCCCTCCCTTCTCACTTAAAACAAACAACAGCAAAATCCTAGGCTGACAAGCTGTTTGACAAGGCAGAAGCATCATTCTCAGTACAGATGGGACCTATTGCACTCACACATGCATGTTTTAGCAGCTAAATAATTTTGCTCCATAACTTGTAAATAAATCAAAGGGTAGAAATCCCCCCACTTGAAGGCTATTTTCATTGTATTCCATGGAAGGTTTTGTTCTTTAACTATACCTTCAGCATTGATCTGAGGTTCGAACCGCTCCATTGTGACAGCTGACAAATCCTCAGGTTCAAGACTCCACACACCAACCCCCTCTGCAGCCCCAGCCGCCATGGCAGCACCTAGTGCAGTTGTTTCAGGCATGGAGGGTTTCACTGAGAGGAGAGAGCTATGTCAACAATTGTGTAGTTATATATGCCTGAAGGATCTGTTCTTCCCAAACCAACATTAGTACTATTGGGGTTGAAAGGAGTGCAGGGTTACTAACCTACTGGAATATACAGAATGTCTGCTTGTAGCTGCATAAGAATTTTATTGCTGGTCATTCCTCCATCTACCTGCAAATGACTGAGTGGAATTCCACAGTCGCGGTTCATGGCATCCAAAATCTTAAAGCAAATACAATTAGCATCATGAAAGGACTTCACAGTATCATGTCTAAAAATGGCACAACCCTTCACATACAAACCTGGAAGTATTTCTCACAGCCCAAAGAGTGACATAGAGACATCATATTCTGCTCTTCAAAGCCCTCCTTGATCTGACCACAGTCAACCTTTTCTGGACTCACACTTCTGCATTTACCCTACTATTCAGCAAGCTAATCAATTCTATTTGGCATCTTCATTTCCTGTCTTGATGCCTGCGTTTGTGCTCTATTCTTTGCCTAATACATACTATTCTACTACCCAGGCTTCTCTCTAACATAGAATGCCCAGTGGTAAATGTACTTATAATGACAGTGTGCAGGGGAGAGGGGGCACACTGGTATTTAGAGTAGTGTTTTGCAGGCTACATTTTTTTCAATTGGGAACATTTTAGGTACTTGATAAATTTCAGGCATAAATATATAATTAATATTTAATTTAAGAGTGATAAGTGGATCAAAGCACAAAAAATAGGCTAACATTCCTTACCTCTCGGGTTTGGAAACAAACAGCTTCTAAAGCAGCAAAAGCGATATGACATTTATTGGTGAACTGAGTGAGTCCACAGATGATCCTAACAAGATACACAAAGATTTTCAGACAAGAATAGTATAAAAGGCCATGGATTTCTTTTTCTTCCCCCAACCTCTGGCTCCTACAATGTTTCTGTCCTCTCTCTTGTGATGGTCCCGCACCCTTTGGGGTAGGAGGGTGTAGCTATCCCATTCACAATGGAGCACTTTACTGACATTTATTTTCTGCACTCTGGCCAATTTGTGAGTCTCTGATTTAACTACCTCTTCTCTGATAAGGGCTAAACTCATCTATGGGTATAGAGATGCCTGCCACTCTGCCACATCCCAGCACTGAAATTAAGCCATTGATAGTATGTCTCAAATAGACAGAAATGTAAGCAGGAAAGAAAATTGGATACATTCATTGAGTAGTTTAGAATGTCCTTATAGCCCATAGCTCTACATCCGCAAGTAGAAGTATCAGTGATCTAACAGGACACATGATATCAACACAAAATCAAATCACATTCATTTAGATGGTAGTGACTTGGTCTACAATGTACAGGTAAAAATAGACAGAAAATGATTAGTTATTAACTATTTTAGTAAATAATCAAAACCCCCCCTAACATATGCATATTGCCGATACTATTCCTTTTTCATTATTGTTCTTAATTTTCACTAGCATTTATTAGTTAAACCTAATGAGATTCATTATGACATTTCCATATATCTACATAATGCATTTGAACATATTCACCTCATTACTGTCTCACTCTCCACAATCCTTTTCTCTTCCCAACTAGCTCCCTTCTATTTTCATGTCCTTTGTCATCATTTATTTTTCAATTAATAAATAATAGTTGTATATATTACTGTCATGTTGTATGATGTTTGGAAAGATGTATATAATGTGATATCTGCCACCCCGTGCATTTATGTTCTCTTTGTAAAAGAAGCATTCAATATTCTTTTTTCCTGGTTGTTTTAAAATAGGTAGTAAATTCCTTGTACCAACAGAAATCCTTACCCTCTTGCACTGGGCTCCCAATAAGGTGCATATAACCCTGAAAATGCTGGAACAAAGTAGCAGCCATAAGAAGTACCTACTTCTTTAGCAAGTTTTTCTAGTATTAAAAGGGAGAAAGAAAAACAAAAATAAAATCAAACCAGTTTCTTACTTTGTTAAATGAACATACATATTTTCAAATTTAGATCAGAATTTTTGATGTCTAGTTCATTAGTATGAAAGTGTTACTAGTTACAGTAGAATGCTAAGAGCAACAAGAACATTTCCTCTACACTGAATGCCCCCCACATATTAAACTGAACTCAAGAAACCAAGGACCTGGATTCATTTCTTTTAGCCAGTTTAGTTCATTTCCATGTTGTGTGTGTGTATGTGTTGTATGTATGTACATGGTGAGGGTGTGCGTACATTTAAGGGCCAGAAGTTAACCTTGGGTGTTGTTCCTCGGGAGATACCTATTTTACTCATTAAGACAATGTCTCTCACTGGCCTAGAACATGCCATAAAGGCAAGACTAATGCGCTGCAACTTTCCAACCTTGGGATTAGATGTGGAAGCCACCAAGCTTGTTTTGTTTTTGTTTTTGTTTTTTATGTAACTCTGGGGACCAAACTCGGATCCTTGTACTTGCATTTTAAACATTTTACCTATCGAACTATCTCCCCAGCTCCATTTCTGTGATTTTTAAGTTTCTTGACTAGGAGACGAGAAATGCATTTCTGATTGTCTTACCTTCGAGCAAAGTTAAACAAAGTAGATGAAAATGTGAATAGCTGAGTTCAAACTAATTACCCATAGGCTGAATACAGCCATATTAATACTTAATTTATAAGCACCAGAGTTTTAATGTTCACTTTAATCCAGAAGTTAAAGCTCTTTCTCATCAGATAACATGTAACTACACTGCTTTACCTACAGATTCAGGTACTCTCTGGTGTTCAATTTTACACATCAGTAATTTTTATGCCTGATCTTACCAGTTTGTTAATAACTACTACAAATTATGTCCACTGATTGTATAATAAATCTTCATAAAACAGTCTTTTCTGGACAAATTAAATTTATAAGAAGAGTCTACATAATTCATAGATGAAGTTAGTGGCAAAGCTAATATTGACAGATTGCAGGGATAAAATATTAACCTTTTCTTCATTCTTCTGTACTTTTTTTCCTTTGAAACTGAGTCTCTCTATGTAGCGGTGGCTAGCCTGGAACTTGCTATATAGACTAGGCTGGTTTGGAACTCACAGAGATCCTACCTTTACCTTCTGAGTATTGGGATTAAAGGCATGCACCAGAATGCCTGGCTTTCTTTAGACAATTTTAACTCTTTACTAAAACATACTCACCAATTTCCTCAGAGGACTTAATAATTCCAAGGTTGTCTCTTAGCCAGCGGATTACAGCACCAGCTATAGCTACAGAACCCTGCAGGGAAAAATGAATCAAAGATAGAATGTGTGTTGCCACTAGAAAGGATATTCTCTATGTATGGTAATTCTAAGTAGAGAACATTCAAGCGATTCAATTTGGGGATCCCTACAAACATGAAAACCATGACTTCTAATGGTGTTACCTAGACCATCTTACGGATCGGAAAAAGAAGTGAATGCTGCAGTATACCCTTGAAAATATCCCAATAGATGGCCACCCATCTTTTAAACAGCTTGATCTTTGTATAATTTGGTAAGCTACTTAGGCTTAGTGTTACCTATTTAAAAACCTACATCATCCACAAAGCTACTGCAATGAGCCACACTAAAAACTTAAAGTAAAATAAAAAACCAAGGAAGACACTAGTGATTACTCATACGTTACAGGGATAAGGCATTGGGTTGGATCCCTAGTATCCATTCCACACCCAGCCCATCTCCAGGACATTGGGAGGGAGAAGAGTAAAAACATATACTTGTACTCATATTTGTGTCCAGTTTCACTACTTAATTGCTATCTGATTTCTGATAAATTATATTGGCTTTCTAAGCTCCATTTTTAACCTACAGAATGATGGTTACCATTACAATACTTATCTAAATGAACTACCACAACTCTTACTATTAAGAATACATGACAAAGCCGAGGCCCTCCTGGAGGCAACCGAGGAGGTGGTGGTGGTGGTGGCCGAGGTGGTGGAGGAGGCAACTACCGAGGAGGAGGTTTCAACCACAGCGCAGGTGGTGGCTACAACCAAAACCGCTGGGGTAACAACGACGGGGATAACAACAACTCCAACAACCGAGGCGGCTATATCCGGGCTCCTCAGCAACAGCCACCACCACAACAGCCAAGGCCACCTCGGAACTCTTCGAACTCTTCGGGAGCCAGCAGCTACAACAGAAACAGCAACATCCCTAGCTCCAGCGCCCATACTAGCACCCCTACAATGAGCAGCTATAATCCTCCACAGCTGAGTTACAGTCAGCCGCCCTATAACCAAGGAGGCTACACCCAGGGCTACACAGCCCCACCACCTCCACCTCCGCCACCACCTGCGTACAACTATGGGAGCTATGGCTCCTACAGTCCTGCCTCCTATACACCACCAACACCCCCTACTGCCCAGACCTACCCCCAGCCCAACCAGAGCCAGTGGCCACCATACTACAGAACTACTACTATGGTGGTTTCCCAGGCAGCACGCAGGGAGGCACAAATGCACAGTAGCGGGTGCTAGAGCCTTCAGAGTCGCTTGCTGGCCCCTGCTGCCTTGCCCCCCCCCCCCCCCCTGAGTCCTGTGGTGCTAGGGACAGAGTTATCCCAGGGCTGCCTCTCTCTAGCCCACTTCTTCCACAGGGGCTTCTCTCTTCATACAGGCCAGGCATTTTTCTCTCTGGATTCAAACAGGCAACAGTGACCTCTTCTTTTATCTTTGGCCCTTCCGCTTCCTCCTCTCCCAGCCTTTTGAACTGAAGAACCCTCTCCATCGCTTACCCAGTGAGGCCACAGTTGACTGGGGAGGATCCTTGCCTGTCTGCCCCTCCCTACTCTGCTTTTTAGCCCCTTGGCTTCCCAGACTCTCTCACACAGTTGGTTGTAAATTTTTCCAGGAGCTGTTTTACTGTCTACCTTTCAGGATTTAAAAAAAAAATTAAAAACTTAAAAAAAAAGTTTAAGAAGCAAAATGAAGAGGGAGGAAACAGTGACTTATTTTTGTTAACTATGCTTTTAAAAAATTTTTTAGAATTTGTCTGTTTTCACTGTGGGTCAGGCATTGATACTTCTTCAAATAAGCATTTCTTTGCTGAGTTCAGGTAACCAAGGAGTCACACCCTTGAAACAAACAACAAAATCACCTTTAACCTAATTTTTTATATGATGTCTCCGTTCCCCGTAACTGTGCAACTGTGTTGGACTGTAACTGCTTTTTGTATTTGGAGAGAGTGTGACTATTGAACCTGAAACCTTTTACTCCAAAAAAAAAAAGAATACATGTCAAGGTTCTTGCTAAACATAAACACTAGCTTCATTGATCTTTAATTGTCAGTATCATATATTATGAATGCATGTATATGGAATGTCCATAATCAGTAAATCCACAGGAAAAGGAAGATTGATGGCTGTTCAGGTCTGAAGGGGTCAGGGTAGGATAGCATGAGGTAGAACTATAAATGTGGGTTTGCTTTGTGGCTATGAAGCATTCTGAAGTTATTATACTGTTGTTTGCAAAAAAAAATCTTTGACTACAACAAAAACCATAGAGTTGTACACACAACAAAGATAAATTTGGGGCTAGAGTTGTAGCTTGATGGTAGAGTATTTTCCTAGTGTACACTAGGCCCACATTTTTATTCCCAGCATCACAAAAAAAAGGAAAAAAAAACCAAAAGATGTTTTGGAACATAGACTATACCTCAATAAAGCAATTATAAAAATATAGTAGACTAGGGGTTTAGCTATGTCAGAGAGCTTATTGGGCATGTTTACAGTCCTGGGTTCAATCTCCAGTCCTACAAAAACATAGACAAACAAACCAAAAACATAGACAAACAAACCAAACAGACCCTAAAGGCAAACATATATCAAAAACAATAATTAAGGACTAATTTATTATGCTAAAGTTTCATTCACAAAATTACTTCTATCGAGTCACTGTGCACCAAATATCAGAATTTATTAAGTGTAGAAATGTTGCGGGAATAGTTAAAAAAAAAAATGAATCTACCCTGCAAACTCTCTTTCCTGCTGGAGCACGTTCTAGTGCCATTACCATCTGGCCTCAACACTATGTTCCAGCGGGTTCTTGCTATTTTCTCCCAGCTAGCAGCAACATCTTGCTCACATGCAACTCCTTACACACCCACACAATCATTCATCTAGCACCTAGTACCCGGTAAAGCATGACTCTTAAGGCTTAATTATCTAGTCAGGTTTATATAATAACAAGGACACAATTTCAAGATTCCAAATAATAATTTCAGTGTCAAATGATAAAGACAATGTTTATCTTCACCATGGAGATAGAGAAAGATGATGATTCAGACCCCTCGTGGCTGTAACAACCAGACAAAGATTTTTACAAAGTTAGATTAATTGGGTCAAAACATGAGACTCTACCTTAAATTAAAAAAAAAAAAAAAAAGAAAACAAAAAACAGCAAAGAAAAAAAAAACAACAAAGAAAAGCTGGAGAGATGGCTCAGAGTTTGAGTTCTGACTGCTATGCCAGAGAACCCAGGTTCAATTCCCAGCATTCAGATGGCAGCTTATAACCAACTGAACCCCACTCCCAGGTGACTCAATGCCCTCTTCTAGCCTCCATGGGCACTGTAGACATATAGGCAGGCAAAATACCCATAGCCATAAAATAAAAATAAAAGTTAAAAAAGTAAAGTAAACAAAATAAATCAACTAGCCAAATTGTCCCTTCTTGTTATCAGTTGCCAAAATGCAAGTGAATCAGAATAATACTGACATATTCCAACAGTTCCTATGAAAAGTTGCTCTATGTCCCCACAAAGGATAACAGTTTTGCTTTATATAGTAACTTTAAGTTTTATTAATGGTAGATTTATTAGTTAAATGGTAGAATTAAAAAAAAGCAAAGTCAAACAGGTAAAATTAAAGCATTTAACACAAAACATTAATGT
Organism: Montemys delectorum; assembly: GCA_019843815.1. Taxonomy (NCBI): domain Eukaryota; kingdom Metazoa; phylum Chordata; class Mammalia; order Rodentia; family Muridae; genus Montemys; species Montemys delectorum. The sequence goes on along the minus strand of JADRCD010045901.1, from coordinate 7,419 downwards.
AATTTTAAATATGTAATCAATATTAAAGTCACTGCATTCTTTTTTGTACTCAGTTAAAAATCTAATATACATTTATAATAATAATAATAATAATAATAATAATAATAATAATAGTTGTTGTTGTTGTTGTTGTATGTGTTCATCCACCTCTGCTAGAGTGTAGGAGCGGAGGTTAGAGGATCACGTCCTGGAGTCGTGAGATGGCTTACAAGGTAAAGGAGCTCGCCAGCAAGCCTATTAACCAGAGCTCCATCCATGTGACTCACATGGCAGGAGGACAGAACAGACTCTTTAAAAAAGCTGTCCTCTTTCCAGACGGTGGTGGTGGTGGTGGTGGTGGTGGTGGTGGTGGTGGTGGTGCACACCTTTAATCCCAGCACTCAGGAGACAGAGGCAGGCAGATCTCTGAGTTAGAGTCCAGCCTGGTCTATAGAATGAGTTCCAGGACAGCCAGAGCTACATAATGAGACCATGTCTCAAAAAATTAAATAGATTTAAAACTCCCCTCTCAGCTCCATAGTAAGTTTGAAGTTAACTTAGGGTACATGAGATCTTGTTGAAAAGCAAAGACAGTCACAAACAGCAAAAGCAACTAAAGAAAAAAATAAATATAGTTTCAGCAGATGGTAAAAAAATCAAGGTTTTTATTACAAGGTGACTACTATAAAGAATTATTTCAATTAAAGCAAATGCTTTAAAAACTACAAAACCACGGAGCTACAACATGGATCAGTAAGTAAAGGTAATGGCTACCAGCCTGAGCCAGCCTACAGAATCCACACATTGGATAGAACTGACTCTCAGAGCTGTCCTCTGACTTCCACACCTGCACTGAGGAATGCGAGCTCAAAGCCATCCAGTAAATAAAGACTTGGTTTTCAGGAGACAAGGAACGTTTTGTTCTAACTGAAGGAATACAGTGAATAAACAACAATAAAAAGTGGCTAAAATATGTATCTGAAACAAAGATATAGGATTGGTATCTGGATATAATTATTAAATTAAAGAATTTAATAAAAATGAGATAAACCTCTTAATAGAAAAAGAATCATGTATGGTTTGGAGAGATGGTTGATGGTTAAGAGTATTGGCTACTCTCCAGGACCCATGTTCAGTTTCCTGCACCCACATCAGGTAGCTCACAACCACCTTCAACTCCAGCTCCAAGTGATCTGATAGGAGCCCTATTTTGGTCTCTGAGCAGCTGCAAACACCCACACAGACAAACACACATGGACACAAATAAAAATACATACATTCAGAAAAATGAATAGTTAAAAAGACATGTAGTCATCTGAATTGAGAGGCAGGAGACAGGATATAATATAATATTTTGAAGCTGGACAGGAAAAGAATACAGAAGGAACCATATTTGTCTACTCATCAAGTTACTATAAATTGCATGCTAAATGCAAAGCTCCAATTTTTCAATGTAGCATCTACAAATAGGAATAAGCCCTAGTTCTAACTCTTAATTTTAAGACTTTGGTAAACTTAAGACACTGGTAATGATGCACATAAACATTTAAGCATCAACAGTTGCACTCTTCAGTTGAAAATGAGAGGGTATTAAAAAATCAAATAACAAGATGAATATACTATTTAAAAACTAAACATGTACCCTTGTGTGTCTGTGTGTATGTGTGTGTGCACATGCGTGTGCATCTGCATGCAAGCCCTTCCCTCAGATGTTATTTGTGAAAAGGATCTGTTACTAGGGTCTGAGGCTTACCAGTTATATTAGACTGGGATTGCTGGCCAGGGAGCCCTACAAATCCACTTATCTATGCCAAGTACAAATCACAATGCTCAATTGTTTTTCACCTGTGCTCTGAGGATCAAACTCAGGTCCTCATGTCTGTAAAGAACTCACCTTTAAAACTGGGCTACACCTCCTCCCCTATAGGAATGTACATTATAAAAGTCCACAAAATGTTTAATAGTAGCATATAGCCAGATTCTTAATTGATATAGCTTTCTTAATTCCTAATAGTTATGCTCTCTTATGATTGCCTCGTACAATGGAATCAATGGCTTGCTTCTAATTAAAGGTAACAGGGTTATTCAATGATGAGTATGATCATGTGACATAAGACCACTGCTATTATCTTGCTGGGCACTCCCCCGCCCCTTTATCCTTTGAGGAAGCCGGAGAAGCCCTGAGTGGAAAAGAACTACATACTACATGTGGCCCCTAGAAGGTGAGAGTGGTCTCTGGCTGACAGTTAGAGAGAAAGAGAAGCCCTTCCCATGAGAAGGAACTTTTATCAGGCTGAAAGCACATGGAATGCCAGATAAGCCCAGAGCCTCAGCCCACACCTATCTATAGCCTTTGAGATGCTAGATACCCAGCACTGAGAGGCAATGAATGAGTATTACTTTAAGTCATTCAACCTTGTTGTGCTAATATTGCTATATATCAAATCACCCGGCAACTCCAGAGGCTTCCACCTAAGATGCACAATCTTGCACAAGAATGAAAATCTCTAAAAATAGTATTAATATGGTAATCCTAAATCATACCAGTATAGACTAGACCAGTATAACAAAGAGACAGTTAAAGATGCTAGTAGAAGAATATAGAAGCCTCTAATGCTTATATTTAAAAGGAGAAAAATATAGCTTAACGTAAGATTTTGAATTGCCTATACACTTTGATGGGCTGTTAGGATAAACGGATGGACAAAATGGACAGGTAGTCTGGCTTTGCTCTGAAAGCCTATGATGGGAGTCAGCAGTATTCCTACAAGTTGTCCTCTGAGCTCACACACATGTCATGGCCCGCTCATGCAGCCAAGTGCTTACACACACACACACACACACACACAGAGCCTATGTTCTAATAAGAAAATTCAGAACATGGAAGTCCCAAGGCCTAAGGAAGGTGAAAGTTCATGACTATATTACAGGCCCCCAAACTGAGGCTGGTTTTATGAAACAATACTTAGAAAAAAGAAGCGGAACAAGGAAAGGGAAAGCATGGCTTCAGGACCATAGTGTCCTACAGACAGATGACAGAGGGAAGACAGACCACATAACTGCCTTCCTTTGTTCTATTTTCTTCCATCACAGAGAAACGCTTTCCAACCAGAAATGGCAGGACAAAGCAAAACAGCTTGACGTGAGACTACGGTTCCAGAATAACATAAAAATCATGTGCTCTGATTCCTTTCCACATAAGATGAAGTGAGAACTCAGAGATTTAAAAACGTTAGGCCTAGAATCACTGGAGAGAAACGGAAAAAAAAAATCCCCCTGGCAGTGAAGATTATGTAGAAGCTTACATAAACACAGTCAGTCTGTACTTTTAAAGCGCTGCTTTCTTTTTAAACTCAAGTGAAATGAAGAAAGAACTATAAAGTGGCATACACTGACATGGATATAAAGGAACATTCATGTGGACAAGACTGGAAATAAATAGCAGTATGGTAAGAACGCACTGCAAGCATAATGGCTTCTGATTTATTTCTCTGCATGTGACAAGTAGGAGTGGTAGCCAGAAAGTGCTTCCTCAAGAGGAAACGAGTCCAAAATGCTTTGTGCGAGACAGGGAATACAGTCAGGCGCAATGCTTGAAGCCAGAGGCGTAGGAAGAGCTCTGCTTGTGCAGGGGTATGAAAAAATAAACACTTGTCAACTTACTGACTAAGGCTATGCACAATGGAAGGTTCATAAAAACATGTTTAAATTCATGAAGAAATCCATAATAAAAGTTCAGCCACCAAACTCACCATCTGCAACAGAATTCATTTCAGGCTGACAAAGACCTTAAAATGAATGCTAAGGAAAGCTGAAGAGATATATCGGGGCATGGCTTCCACTAGAAACAACAAGCACAACAAATGCACACACGGGGACACACACTTCTAATCCAAAGACTGGGAAGGATTAAGGAGGAAGCTGGCACGTCTAAGTCCTGCTGGAACTACAGTGTGAGGGCCTTTCTCAAAACAAACAGGAAATTGTGACTCGAGGGAAAAAGGAAACAAAATCAGCTAGATGTGAAAAGCAAACAAAAATCCCATTACTACAAATGTTAAATGAAAGGAAAGGGACCAGCTCTAGAGTACACACAGATGAGCACATTAGTGATCCTCTACATTGCTTTTGGGTACAGCTCCCTAAGCTACTGTGACAAAGTGGTGGCAAGATCTACTGAAAGAGACAATGCACACAATCTATAGCGTAGAGAGTCTGCTCTTATAAAATTGTGAGCATATATATGGGCACGTGTGTGTGTGTGTGTGTGTGTGTGTGTGTGTGTGTCAGAAGGCATATATACAAATGTCACATCTTTACTTTTTATAATATGCAGACACCAAAGCCAATTCATATACAATCAAAACTTAAATTCTAAACTGCAGCAATGAGAAGAAGTAAAAAAATCAGCTGTCTCTAAAGATAAGGTTAGATGTCATAAGAATACTGCTGAGTGAAAGAAGTCAGACCAAAGGATGCAGGACTGAGACTCACAAGCACATGGTCATGGTTTATTTTTTTTTTAATCTCTCCCCGCCTACTCTAACCTATCATCATCATGTATAGTGTTTAAGGTTACAGATTTGAGCCTTAGAACTATAAATAAACATAGGAAATGATTATGCTAAAAGTTAGACACTGTTTCTCTCAGGGAACACAGAGGCTACTATGACTGTGGGTAGCATAAAGGGGTTCCTAAAAGTTAGTGGTGTTCTGTGACCTGACTTGAGCAAAGATTACATCATATTCTCTTTGTAATTATTTGATAAGCTGTACAGTGGTTTAATTCATATTTTTGTTATGTATTTTATCATTCAAATCAAATTTTAAACTTAAATATATTTTATTATATATATGCTCTGACTCTCTCTAGCCATATTCTTTTTGAGATCTATTTTATGTGTATGGGTATTTGGCCTGTTTGCAGTACTGATAAAGGCCACAAGAGGGTGTCAAATTCCATGGGTCTGGAGTTGCAGAAGATAGGAGCCACCATGTGGGTGCTGGGAATAGAAAGTGGGTCCTCTAAACTGCTAAGCCATCTCCCCAGCCCTACTTCATATCTCTTCAGGTGTTGTCTTCACATTTCACAATACAAAACAAATGGTATCTTATGCATTTGGGTTTGTTTTCAAGAAATAATTTGGAAATGGAAGGTAGATACTGAGTAACTCACCAGGGATGCAGCCCAGAGAAACAAAGAGATTAAATATATACAAACAAGGGTAGTTAACAGACATGAAGCATGGTCTGAAAGGTTCCAATAGTCATCCAATAGCAAGTCCAGAAGAAGATGGAAGTAATGGTACAGGAGTAATATTTGAAGAGATAATTGCTGAGAACTTTCCAGATCTGATGATAGCCTGGGATCCAAGTACCTAACAGGACAAATAAAAATAAATCCAAACCCAGGTACATCACAGCAAAACTCTAGAGCACCAATGCTAAAGAGACAACGTTAAAAGTTCTCAGGCAATGAAAGAAACAATCTACAAAGGAACTACATTTAAAGTAACAGAAGAGGTCTCATAAGTACCAAAGGCCAGCTGTGCTAGTTCCAATGCTCAGGAGGCAGAAGAAGAAAGATTTTTGTGGCCAGTCTGATTATGTCTCAAATAACTAAATGCACACTATAGGGTGTGGGAAAAATTTGCTAATCTAGAAATGTATACTTTCCCCAAATGAGGAAAAAATAAGTAAAAACTTAATATATGTGTGTATACATACATACATATATACATACATATATACATACATATGGGGACACAAAAGGTATGGGAGCAAAGAAATGCTTCTGGGGCTGGGTGTGGTGGCAAATATGCATAATAAAAGCATTTGGCAGGCTTGGGACAAGAACACTAGAGGCCAGCTTGTGATACACAGCAAGAGTAAGCCTCCAAACAATGATACTAGATACAGAAATGTATATAATGAGTCAATCAATATTAGTTACTCTCAATTGCAAAGAAGACTACCAACCGTTGTATGCTGAAGGAGAAAGAGGAAATAAAACCTTTTCCACAACAGACTTCAACATTGCTATCAGAGTTTCTAGGAGTAAAGTATTTGAGGTGCTCATCATGGTTGGGAGGTTAAAACTATGTAATATTTATACATACTTTTAGAAAATTAGTTGAATTATATTTGTAAAATGTAAAGGAAAAAATAAGCTGAAAAGAAAATCTAATCCAAACTACTCTCAAATCAGCAGGCAAATGAAGGAAGACTCAAAAACCTGGCCATGGAGGTTCCCATCTGCAAGGCCTTCACTTGGCAGGCGAGGCGGGAGGCCTGTCTAGGCCATGCAGGGACATCCTAGCTCAAGAATCAAAAACAAAAAAAGGAATTGGGGACTAGAAGGCTAAAGACAGGCAGCTATAGCTTTGGTTTCTAAAGAGGGCAGAAAGTAAAGGTGTAATAGTTTTGATTCCTAAGCCTACCAACAATCTGCCGAATTAAAGGCATTAAGACTATAAGGGTTGAAAACTGACAAAAAGAATCAGTATAACTTTGTCAAGTTATATCAATCTAGCATGATTCCTAGTTTTAGTTTGTTTTGATATATTTAATGTTTTAAATATTTGTTAACTGTCAAAAAATTTCAGTAAAGATAGAAAGGGGGAATACTATCTACTGATATATTAAAAAATCTGGTTTTTATAGGTGTGTGTGTATTATGACAAATGAAATTACTTTGGATAATAGCAGAATGACTCTACATAATTATCTTGAAGAGAGAGAGAGAGAGAGAGAGAGAGAGAGAGAGAGAGAGAG
>JADRCD010045899.1:0-10146 GCA_019843815.1 Montemys delectorum | reverse complement strand
ACAAAACTCATCACAGTTTTAATAACTAAGTCTAGAATATCACCACTAGCATAATAAGACAGGAGTACTACACATTCTTCTTGTCCTCCAGAGTATTTACTGGTTCTCAAAGTTGAGAAGCCAATGAAGAAAAACAATAAAGCACAATGTGTATAATTAAAAGTCAAGCAATTCATAAGTTGAACAATAGCACTGTTTAAAACTGTCACTGATATTGTGTCCTTGTATTCTCTGGTGCTTTACTTATTTCAAATTTCTAATTTGTGAAGTTCTTGCTTCACTATAGAATAATAAAATGCAGACAAACACTTAAATTGAAATGTTTATGTCCGGTGGTCATGAATTATGAATAAATTGTATGGTGTGTCATTATATGCTGACATTTTAAACATGACGTGCCATGAATGAATTCCCTTGCATTTGCTGTAGCTCTGAATCTTTCATCACTGATTACCAACAAACAATGTAAAAATACATTGTGAAAAGAATTCCAAAGGAAGGAAAGTTTAAAGGAATCATGGGGAGTCAGAATCTGGAAGGACAATCTAACATTTCATCCTATTCTATACACGGTCAAGAGTATAATATTTCTTTTCATAGGATTTATTTTACACAGCCAATTATAATCCTGTATCATTTATTTCTCAGTAAGTTGTCAAACAAACTTCCTTCAACTCAAGTAATGACAAACATTGATAAGAAAAAACACATTTCAGTTGGGCAAAAGAGTCAGAGACAATCTTGAAAATACTGCAGTGGACTGAAATATTTGAGACTGCTGTCATTGAATGATCACATATAAGCCCTTACTCTGCAGAGAAGACTCTCATTTTTAAACTACTGAGAATAATTTTTACCATAAGAGTAGGCTCATTACTATAAATGAACATCAGTAAAAAGAAAGTTTTATATTTATATTAAAAACTAACCATAAACCTGTATTTAATCCAACTGCTTGGTGTTCATACAAGTCTAAATGATTGAGAGTTGTATATGCAGCAGACATTGAGGATATAAAGAACCAACATGAATTTGAAGAGTTCAGAGTTGAGACAGAAATAAAAAGTCCCTATATGAGGACATGTTAGGATATCAGGGGAAAGTCATCATCTCTAGCCAAATGAAGGAAACCAGCCAGCATCTTGGTCTTTGAAGTATGGTGTTATAAAACTTAAGAAAATTATTTTCTCTTATTTAAATCAAGCCTGTGGTATTTTTGCTTGATACCTGAATTGTCTAATACACAGGCTTAAATATTCACATCTCTGAGCATTAGGGTTTTGTTGTTGTTGTTGTTGCTGCTGTTGTGGTTGTTTTTGTGTTTTACTAACATTTTATGCTAAAATTCTAACATTTATGATACAATTCACAGTGTTTTGAGTAAAAAAGTGACTAGAGACTGTGAACATTTAAAAGAGTTTACATGGCATTTAAATAGACTATGTATGTCCTCAGATTTTCTTTAGGAATGCATTTAATGGTAAGTACTGAGTTGTGAGCTGCTATTTGGGTGAAAAGAATGAAACCAGGGTCCTCTGCAAGAACATCCACTGTTCTTAAACACTGAACCATCATTAATGCCTCGTTGTTCCTTATAGGTCCACTTCTTTACCTTTTCTCCATTTTCTGGTTGAGGTATCTCAGATCTTACCAACAATCTCAGCTTTTCCCTTGAATCAGATAGTCACCAACTTAGTTAGGGTTTCTATTGCTGAGAAGAGACACCATGACCAAGGCAACTCTTATAAAGGACAACATTTAGTTAGGGGTTGCTTACAGGTTCAGAGGTTTCATCCATTATATCCAAGGCTGGAAACATGGTAGTGTCCAGAACAATATGGTGCTGGTGAAGGAGCTGACAGTTCTACATCTTCATCCAACTGTAGCCAGGAGTATACTCACTGTCTCTCAGTCATCTAGGATGGTCTCAAAGCCTACCCCCACAGTGACATATTTCCTCCAAAAAGGACATACCTATGCTAATAAGGTCAAACTTAGTAGTGCCACTACCTGGGCCAATCATATTCGAACTACCATAGTCACTTTCGATTATAACCTTCTAAAGATGCATATTTATATGCTAATGCAGATATATGTATAGAGAATGCTTGGTATTTTTGAATATTTTGAGTACACGTATACTATATATGCTATTACATACATAAAACAAAATAAGAAGTATGCCTGAAGTACATCCTTAGAATTGCTTAGAATTTCAATGGCTAACAGTGAAGGATAGTACAATCTTACATTGTAAGTTCAACTTTATTTAAATCAGTGGTTCTCAAACTTCTATAGCTGCTTCCTAACTGTAAATGTAGCTACTGTTATGAATCATAATGTCTCTATCTTTGAGTTCTGACTGGTTTAGGCAAGCCCCATGAAAGAATCATTAGACCCATGAAGGTGTCATGACCTATATGTAAGGAAATACTGATTTGAATGTTTTATTTTTATTTTTATTTTTATTTTTATTTTACTAGGGCACACAAGTTTGGTGATTCACAAGAGACAATTCAGTACTGAAATTAACAAAGCATTTTATAGCCACTATATCCATTCTTGTTACTTGGCATTTTGGTTAACACATTTGTTTTCCTTTTATTCCTAAATAACATGTCAGTGAATTTTGAGCATCCAAATATTTTATATTATGCATTGAAACACATCTGATAACATTTACTTACACCATGCCTCTTTTTTCAGGAGATGAATATTTTAATGTGTTTAGAGGTTCTTGTAAAAAGCAATAGATGGTAATTTTAAATCAAAGAAAAAGATTTATCATTAGAAAACTTTAGGTAGAAATGGTATCACTTTTGAAGCATAATCAGTATTTTTCAGAAGCAATTCCCTCTGAAATTTGTTAAAGAAAGAAAATCATCCAAGTAATCTTTTATAAATCAAGTTTAACAGCAATTCTAGCTAATCTTGTATCAGTGGTAAGTTAATTCCATCTTTAAAAGATTATAGATCTACGCTAACTATTTCTATGCACTTCAGTAAATTTCTGTCATTTTAGACTGTTACATCTACTCAGAAACCTTTCTAGTCTAGGAACAACTTTTTATTCCTAACATTGTGGGAATATCACGTATGTATATGATATTTCTCTTTATTAATGACATGTATTCCCCCCAAAAGTATTTCCCAGAAGATAAGAATCTCACTAAAAAGTGTGGAGGAATAATGTAAACCCTTCACTTCCTTTTCCTTTAGAATACCTAGTACTACATGATAGTATTTCCCCTCAAGACGATTTTGTATTTTATTTGAAGTTGGCAAAAATCTTTGTGCTAAATCCTTTGAGCATACCTCTAGTGATAGATGTCAGATCAATGTTATATGGAAAAAACCTTTTATTTGACAGGTAGATGACAGGAAGAAATACGAGACATAAGTATAAAATCTTTCTGTGAGATTAGTATAATCTTTTGTTCTTTTATATAGATGAGTTGTTCATTTTCTTTTCAAGATAGTCATTTATATAATAAATTTGAATAAAACTAAGATACTTTGAAAGTGGTATATTTGTTCAAATTAGAATAGTTTGCTTAAGATTTATATATATAAATTAAAAGTAATATAGATATATAAAGTATGCTATAAATATATATAATGTAAAATTTTGACATTTTATTTAATATTCAATATTTTCATAATAGTAAATGAAATGTATAGATTTACAGACTATACGTACAGAATACACGCAAGCCAAGTAGCATCTTAGTAGGATAGGATACATGGCCTATAATTGAATGAACAAGCCTGTAATAATTTTACCTTATAAATACAGATCTAAAATTTCTTATTTATTATAAATATTGCCTTATTCTACATGGTGTTATCTGATGAAATTATGTTTTCCATACTACTACAAGAAAAGGGAATAAGCCTATTTTTGACAAAATCTATCATTCCCAAATAATCTAGTCTATTTTGTTGTTATTACCTTCTTTTTATATCTTAGAAATATCAGGAATAAAGAGATAGTCAAAATCTCATTATATATATGATTATATATCATTATCATTTATACATGCTATTCCATATACATATATACATATATATACATACACATACACACATATACACACACACACATATATATATGTGTTTGTATATGTTAGAATTATCACAATCAAATCATTTTTCATACAAGTCAACATGATAGTTTATGGATTTGCAACTTGTATCAATTAATGTATGAAAAATAAGGAAGTTTATATTCATGTGGGATTGTTGTTAAAATTTATGTCTAGAAGTAGCCAAACCTCTGCAGTGTTTTCAAATATGAAAATTGAATAAACAGTGAAAGCTCGGGGAGTTGTCAAAGAAAAATTATTTCTCTTCAGACACATTTTCATTTCAAGCTTCCTCCAAGGGCTTCACCTCAGAATCTTTTCAGTTGTCTGTGTATAACAGACAGATCTTTTCCTTAAATAAGTTGGCTTTCCCTGCTTGGACACATATGATCACTTTGGGTATTCTCTGTCTTTTTTTTAATCTCCTTTTCATAAGTCTCAAAAAAATAATTGTCCAGTCAAGGCAGTAATATTAATATTTCATTTTTAAAGGTTTAAGCGGTTATCGTAATAATCAGTGTATTCATAGTGGCTCAACATTACCAAGAAATAGTTTTATTTCCATAGAGTAGAATAATCAAAGCATATCTGAAGAAAAATTCCTGATGTCCTTATCTAATGTAAGTCTTAAAAATACTTTCTTGAGACATAAAATACTCCCAAAGAGAGTGGAATATTGGGATAAATCAATTTTATCTAGACAAATTTTATGTTATCCAATCCCTAGTAAGATTCAACCAGAAAGACATGAGCAAAAAAGACTTTAGTGTTTTGAATTTTGTTGCAAAACTATTTAAAATATTTATTTTACTCAATATATAGTTCATATGCTATCAACATCACTCTTATTACATGTGATTTAGAATTGATAGATTATTTCCATTTAGGTAATTTCAGTTAACATACCAAAAACTTACTGTTATAAATTAATACTATAAAATGGTATCTTACCTTACACAGAAAGTTGATCTTAAAACCCAGAGACTGGGCATTCCTTGAGCCTGAGTTCATGTAGTTTCCAACAAGAAGAATCAACTCTAAGAGTTTGTTAAAGCTTTCACTTTTCTTCAGTTCTTCACATGCAAGAGTTACTGCTATGATGCTTGGTTTGATGTTGTTGACATGTTCTTCAAAGGTGAGTTTGAAAAGGATGCTCATGAGACGAGGCCGTAACATTTTCACCGAGCCCATCTGTTTGGATAAGGAATCTCTATGAGAACATCTTTTTATAATGTTCTTTCATCTTTATTGGCGGTAAATTCATGGACAATAGTCCAAGTCCACATACACTCAGCCAGTTCTCTCTGACATTTAAAATATACTGCTTTTGTTTGTTTTAAACTTTCCAAGGAATATTTAGGTAAAGTTTAAAAACCTCAAAAGAGGTCAGATTTGTTATACAACAAACAGAATGATGATTATAACCTAAATAAAATACAGCTAAGTGTGAACAGCTTCTACATGTAAATTATAAAGTCTTTGGTCATACATAGCATACAAATGTACAAAATTTGTTCCTCAGATAAAGTAGGAAAACATATATGTTTAAAATTGAGTTAAGTGTATAGTTCGCCATAGAGGGTATACATGATAGCCAAAATATAACTAATTTTTCCAAAGAAATTCTCTGCTTGTGTAATGTTGTAGTCAGAGGAGTAACAGTGATGAATCATTTCATATTTTTGAGCTTATTATTTATATTCATAAAATTTGGTGAATATTTAAATATGTCCTAAAGATTTTTCACCTGTATGTCAAATGTCAGTGTTAATAATACATTATTCAAAATTTTCTTGTTGGTTTTATTCAAAACAGTTCAACTTGTGTTCAAATTATATTTTTGTCAGAGTACTAATGCATATTTCAAATTCTCTTTGGTATAACTTCAATAATAATTATTTTGAGGTTTGAATTTCCATTAGCTCCAAATTATTTAATTAGGTTTCATTTACCAAATGAAATCAGAGAAAGAGATGGGTGGAGACTAGGCACCGAGGAACGTTTTCTGCACACACAATGAATAGACATTCTTAAACATGCTAATTATACTCAATTTGGCACATGTGGCTCTGTCTCTTAAATGCAAATGCTGAGCACAGACTAGGCACTGAGATATCTGCAAGCAGCATGAAATACACTGAAAGCATGAACAAAAGTCCTTTTGTTTTAAACATGTCCTCATTTTGTAGCCAAAGTTGGTCCTCAACTTTTGATCCTTCTATCTCAGTCTTCCTGGAGCTCCACATGCAATGGCAACAGGGAGAAACTGTGTTAAAACACAGAGCACCCTTCTCTTGTACATTCTGTTATGTCAATGTGATTAGGTTTCAAGTACATGTTCTCTAGCTGTTAGCATAATTGTGGAAATTTGTGGTACCTTTAGAAGGATGACTGAGCTGGGAGAAGTGACTCACTGGGTACAGTATTTGGGAAGGTTTAACTGTCACAAACTTTGCTTCTGGTCTACTGTGGTGTGGACAGCCTTTGCCACATACATCCAAGCACCATTAACTGATCTACCCTGCCATGCCTTCCCCTGCCATGATGGACTTAAACCTGAAAACAGAAGCCAAATAACTCTTGTCTCCCTGAAATCACTTCTGTAAGATATTTTGCCACATTTATGAGAAATGTCCATATTATGCCTTTGAAAGCTACACATGAATTCCTGGGTAAACTCTGAAGGCTATAGTAGTGAAGCAAACCACTTCTCCGACTCACCTTTGACAGGAATTTGCCTAGCAAATGTGGGTATCTGTCTTTCTATGTGAGGTATTGACTTCTATGAATTCTATTGCTTCATACCCTTCCAGGCAGATCTATAAAGTAAATGGAGTGACTCTTGTCCTGCTACAGTATTTACATAGCTCTCATCACATTGGACTCTTTCGTTTCAAGTATACAAATTGCCTTCATGTTTCTTCAGTACTCTCTTGGCAAAGACTAAGCACACTACCTACTTTAAGTTGCCTACATATATCTGGAAAAACATGAAACAGACATGTGAAAAGTACTGCAGGCAATAAAACAGACACAATTGTAGATAGGCAACGAGATAGTAAATCCCAGAGAAGTTTCCTGGAAGAATTAAACCTTTAAACTTAACAACTGCAAGACTTAAGAAAAGCTTCTCAATAGAGAAAAAATACCCTAGTATTTCAGTGTGTTTACATATGTGTAAAAGAAGACACACAGGAAAGAGAGCTAAAGAATAATAGAGAGCAGTTATATAAGAACTGGTTTACAGGTTGGACAGATACATTTTTATATCTACAGGAGTGTTACACAAGAAACTGTGCATGTAGTCCATGTAAAGTAAATGAGACTGGAAGCTAATCACATTAAAGTCTGTGTCATACATGTCCAAGTCCCTCTGTATATATACATGTGTAGAAAATCAAGTTCCCGTATGTATTATTATGTCACAATGGGTCTCCATATCTCACTGGATACCCTTTCTTCTTTCAATTCATGCAAAACTGGCCTGCAACAGTGCTCTGGATGTGGTGTATCATCATATGTGCTTCTGAAACCACCTTCTCTGACTACTTTCTTGTTTTGTTATCAAATACTGGACCAAAAGCAGCTTAAGGGAGAAAGGTCTACCATGGAGAAAGGTTAAGGGCATAGTTCATCATAATAGGGAAGATGTGGTAGTGGGAACATTAGGTGGTTGGTCACTTTGTATTTAGAGACAAGAAGTAGAAAGAAAAGAATGCTGACACTCATCTATTTTTCCCCTTTTCTTATTTTATTCAGTCCTGCACACTAGTCTAATGGATAATGCCATCTACATTCAGGGTAGGTTCTCAGCTTCTAGTCAGCATCTCTCTGCTCTATTGGAATGTGTAGACATCCTACAGGAACCATTCAACCAAGGTGGCACTGGTCCAAAATCGACAAGAAATGTGAGCTTTAGCCAGATATGCATAAGCTTTCAGTCTTGTTTAAGTGCTAATAACACATATGCACATTTATATTTTATTCTGTCTTGACTCTATATTTCAATTCTTGGCATATGACCTTAGAGTACGAATATGATTTTGTTCAATTTTAATATTGCCTTCAGCAAACAAGTATATTTTAGTAAGAATAGTTAGAGCAATAACAGCAGCTAACATTTATTGAGGATTTTCTGTCAGACATTTTTCTGCATGAATGATTTAATTCTCTAAGATAGCCTAGGAAATATGTGTTGTCATTGCACTGCAACTATGTATGTGTGATTCTTTGAATGAGAAATACCTCCATATGCTCAGGTATTTAACACTGGTTCCCTCATTGGAAAAGCTGCTTGGGCAGGCTTATAAAATGTACTTTACATCACTAGGGGCAGAATTTTTGTGTTTACGGTCTCACCTCACTTCCTGTTTAATCTCTAATTCATAATTGTGGGTGTTTATGTGTGTTCTCAGCTTTCTGCTACTGCCTCTCACCACCACTTCGTTGAAAAATAAAAACAAAAAAAACTTTAGAAGTTGAAGTAGATGTTGGTATAGAATTGGTTAGTGTTTGATTGTTCATCTTGTTTCAGGGCTTGTGGGAAGATGAATGTGCTTTGGTTCTGCTGTGATATAAACCAAAGCACGCTAAATCAAGGACTAAGAGAGACAGCAGAGGCAGATACGATACAGTTTAGCAATAATATCAGTCAAACATAATTTTCTGGGTGAAATAATCTACCTGTTTTTCAGATCTTCACTTTTTAAATATGGAGACTTGGAAAATTATTGTGATTATTTTTCTACATTTTAGGAAGGTAGAATGAAAAATACTAGTTGCAAATATGAACATAAGAAAATATTACCTGTTATTTTGAATGTTGTTATTATCATTGAAGTGAGTTTGGTTGGTGATTTTCTTGTGTGTCAATACTGCATTTCTTTTTACTAACAAAGACACTATTAGCTTCTTCTAATTAAGATTCTCAATGTTAGACTAAAATTCAAATTACTATAATCGCTCATGCAATACTGAATATTGTCAGTCTTTGCCCACATTTTAACATGTCCTTTATTGAACATATTTACCATTCAAACTGAAACTATATTAATCTACCTATCTATCTGTATATCTATGTGTATATATTCTATACATATGTTACACTTGTTTATGTTATTTATATACTATTTAAATGCCCTAACTAATTTATCTAAAGCCTCTATGTTTTACCCTCTAAATTTTCTCATTGGTGATAAAAATGATACATTTATGACCAGGAAGTAATGTGACCCTACAATAGTATTTATCAACATTTTGAAATAGAGTTGAATTTGATAATTAGATGAATAGATGCTTTGGAAGACAGAATCACTGAGAAGGCAAGTATGAGGAAAGGAATGGGAAATACTCAAATACTGCACCTTGATAAGCACCTAGTAGAAGGTCTTAGATATATTAGATAATTGAATATTTGCTAACATATATTAACACACTTTACATGAATGACAAATCCCAGATATTTTTCCAGGAAATACAGATTGTATATTGAATGAAATTAAGAATGGATGATAGTTTATTTTTCCCAAATAATGACATTAGTTATGATATCAGCAATGAAATAAAAAGGAATACATTTGTATAACAGCTATTATTAGATGGTAATCTGTCATTAGTCAGTCTGACTTAGGAAGACAATGGAAACCACAACAGAGACATAACTACCATTGATTTAGCAAAATTTTCTTCATTCATTCACCATATACACCAAAGTATAACACATGGCAGATAATGATAAATGATTAAAAATATATGAATATATTCATTTGCACAAACTGGAACCACTAGTACTTTAAGAAAATTCATAGAAGATAAAAATCTAAGGATGGTGGTGCTGGCCTAAAATTATAGTAGATGGGAGGTTGAAACAGAAGTTCAAAGTCACCCTCTGCTAAAAAGCAAGTTAATGTCCAGCCTTGGCTACATGAGATTTTATAAGGAAAACACACAAAGAAGACACAGATGTTTTAGAGAAGGCTAAAAGATCTTACATAAAACTATTTGACACTAGGTGGTTAATCCTAGCAGTAATACTCAGAGCCAATATGTATTTGAAGCTTAG
>JADRCD010045896.1:0-14863 GCA_019843815.1 Montemys delectorum | reverse complement strand
CATCATCATCATCATCATCATCATCATCATCATCATCATCATCATCACAAAGCATCATCTTTAAGTCCATGGGTTAACATTGTCCCAAAGTGGAGCAACAGACTCAGGCCAAAAATTTATTGAGAGCTTAGCCGTTAAGTTACATCCACAACATCTGGTCAGGGATCAGGGATAGTCTTTGGGATGCACTTACTTAGAGAGGATTAGTACTATGGATCTGAGCATCCTGCTGCCTGACCCATGTGTGTTTTCATTCCTTCCTCTCCAGTTCTTCTCTAGCTGAACTAGGTTCTTACCTAAGAAGTACCCTGCTCATGCATATGCAAATTCATTTAGTTTATGGCAGTAAATACAGGGATGTCCATACCCTGAAAACAACCTGTCATCAGTGTCCTCTTCACAGTTACTGAAAAGACTGACTCTAGCCATGGAATGGAGCTGGGTGGTTCTCTTCTTCCTGTCAGTAACTACAGGTAAGGGGCTGATGAGTTCCAAATATGAAAAGGAGACAGGGTCTGAGATGGCAATGATATTCACTTTGCCTTTCTCTCTACAGGTGTCCACTCCCAGATCCAGCTGCAGCAGTCTGAAGCTGAGCTGGTGAAGCCTGGGGCCTCAGTGAAGCTGTCCTGCAAAGCTTCTGGCTACACTTTTACCAGTAAGTATATGCACTGGGTAAAGCAGAGGCCTGGACAGGGCCTGGAATGGATTGGATGGATTTACCCTGGAAGTGGTGATACGAGCTACAATCAGAAGTTCAAGGGCAAGGCCACACTGACTGTAGACACATCGTCCAGCACAACCTACATGCAACTCAGCAGCCTGACATCTGAGGAATCTGCCGTCTATTACTGTGCAAGACAGCAATTGCACAGTGTTGTAACCACATCCTGAGTGTGTCAAGAAACCCTGGAGGGACATGAAACTGTACTGGCACTGAGATGACAGAAAGATTTATCCTTTGACTTGCTCAGAAACTAATTTTGAATGTTTATTTACTGCCTCCTCCTCACAGTCCTATAGTGCCTTTGTCATCTTTGTAAAAGACATCTATGAATAAAGTGATGCTGGCTGAAGATAAACCTACCATACATCATACCTTGTCAATTGCTTCACCACTGATCACCTTTGTTGACACATTTCTTATTCCATAAAACAATAAAAATGGAAAACTATGGTGATGCATGAGAAAAATATCACTGGATTTGGAGAGACCAGAACTTTTTTTAAAACAGTTGGGATAAACGATAATAGGAATTCGATCTATAAAATCCAAATCACCAACATCTGGGCAAAGAAACACTCCTTTCATAATCTTAAGTAATAAATGACCTCAGGTGTGTTTTTTTCTTCTTTCCCTGTGTTCCAGCTGAAATTCCAGTCTCTCAGAATGTGAGGAATATTTATATCAGAATGCATAGGCATGCAAATATAACACATGTAGATTGGTCAAAATATTATTAAATCACTTTTCATCAAACTCCTTTACAAAGACCTGCTAAATCATGTAGGTTCTGAGATTATACATAAGTGTTTGATTCCATATTTCCTTCCTTCCAAGACTCACTAAACATCCCTACAGTCACTAGCCCTTTTAAAACATGGACCTATACTGATACAACATTAACTCACATAGTCCATTGCATACCTGTTGCTCAGCTTTGTTCTTCAGAGTATTTGCGAACGTGTGTCTCTGTATACACATGGGTTTCTTATGTTTGTTTTTGTCCCATTTCTATTTCTTTGCTTTTGCTTTATCTTACTTTGTTTTTATTGCATTTATGTTCTTTTTTTTACATTTTTTAAAAGTAATTTATTTTTCACACTTGATATTTTATTCTGCCACCTGATACACCCTTCAGTTGTTTCCTATCACATACCCCCTCCCCAATTCCCTGTCTCCATGTGGAAGTCCCCACCCACACCCTACCTGACCTCTAAACTCCCTGGGGCCTCCAGTCTCTGGAGGGTTAGGTGTATCATCTCTAAATGAACACAGACCAGGATGTCCTCTACTGTATGTGTGTTGGGGGCCTCATATCAGCTGGTGTATGCTGTCTGTTTGGTGGTCCAGTGTTTGAGAGTCTTGGGGGTCCAAATTAATTGAGACTGCTGGTCCTCCTACAGGGTCGCCCTTCTCCTCAGCTTCTTTCAGCTTTCCCTAATTCAACAACAGTGGTCAGCTGCTTCTGTCCATTGGTTGAGTGTAAATATCTGAATCTGACTCTTTTGGCTGCTTCTTGGGTCTTTCCAAGAGCAGTCATAATATATCCCTTTTTGTGAGTGCTCCATAGCCTCAGTAATAGTGTCAGGCCTTGGGACCTCCCCTAGAGCTGGATCCCACTTTGGGCCTGTCCCTGGACCTTCTTTTCTTCAGGCTCACCTCCATTCCCATCCCTGTAATTCTTTCAGACAGGAACAATTATGGGTCAGAATTGTGACTGTGGGATGGCAACCCCATTCCTCACTTGATGACCTACCTTCCTGTGGGAGGTGGGCTCCATAAATTCCCTCTCCCTACTGTAAGCCATTTTATTTAAGGTCTCTTCCTTTGAGTCCTGAGAGTCTCTTACATCCCACGTTTCTGGTGCATTCTGGAGGGTGCCCCCAACCTCCTATTTCCTGAGATTGCCTGTTTCATTCTTTCTGCTGGCCCTCAGGGCTTGACTTGTTTTCTCTCACCCAATATCAGATCATTTATGTTCTTTCTGTTTTCTAATTAAATAAAGAAACAGAGTCAAGCTGGAAGAAGATTGAGGCAGTGTTGGGGAAGAGGAATCAGTGTTATGTGTACATTGCAGGAAGAAATGTATTTTCAATAGCAATGAAAATTAGAGAACTTCAAAAATTTAATAACCAAACAAATAATTCTCATAGTGCCTTTGTTGTGTAACTATCCCATATGCTCAAGTACCCATACTTTAATAGGTCTCATGTTTTTGTTTAAATTGTTCAAATTATAATCAGAAGCCAGGCCTGAAAGTATTTAAGGATAAGTGTGACCCTCCTGCCTGAGGGCTGATTCTTCAGATCCCGCCTGCCTCAGGTAAACACACCTCTCTGCCCACCTCCTGCTAATTGCCACACCCCTCTCTAAATTCCAGTTATGCTGGAAGTCCCATCTCCAGAGACTGAAGAAGAAGTTGCTGATTGGACCAGGTTGCTGACGAACTTGTGGGAGGGGTTTTGCCTTATTTATTCTATCTGCTGGCTTGTAACAAAGAATATTGAATGAAAGATGGCTGATTGAAACACATCTGTGTTTGGCTAATTTTTACAAACTTCCCACGTGGTTCAGATAACACAAAATGACTTTCCAGGTCCCTGTCTCCATGCTAGAAAACCCATTCGTATTTGTGGCTGCTGGATGGCTACAGATAAGGCACTTGTCATATGCACAGTGAAATATACAAATAAAATGTGTGGGTTTAACCTCTTATTTTCTCTGATTCTCTGTGTCTGTCTGTCTGTCTGTCTGTCTGTCTGTCTCTCTTTCTGTATTGTCATTTGTTTGCTTGTCCTTTTTTATTTTTAGATTCTGTTTGTTAATTTTATAAAGAAACAAAGTAGAGCTGGGAGAAGATCATGAAGGTGTTGGGGAATGGAAACTAGTAATCAGAACATATTGTATGAAGCCATCTATTTTCAATAAAACATAGAAAAAAGAATTGTAAAATATCAATAAACAAAAATTTGTGATATCTGTTGTGTAAATTTCCCATATGCTCAGAAGTCTCATGGCTTCGTTTGAATCTTTAAAGTGTATTCAAAAGCCAGAACTGAAAGGATTTAAGGGATATGTAAAATGTGTAATGCTTAGTGTAGTAAAATACATAAATAAAATGTTTACATTTTCACCTTTCCCAGGTGTGTGTGTGTGTGTGTGTGTGTGTGTGTGTGTGTATGTGTGTGTATTTTCAATGATGAAAATTTCCATTATTAATCTCTAGGAACCCAGAATATTTTTTACTAGGAAATCTTTTATTTCTTGAGGGCATCCCTGCAGGTATCATAGAGGAAAACCATGTGAAGATGAGAATGAGAATGTGGTGCAGATTGACTTTGTCAACCTGGATTGGACTTTGAGGAGTCTGAGCACAGACCATTCATTGTAAGTGTATTTCAACACAATAATGGAATTTGGAAAAGTGTCTCCAGGCAACAATAATTTCCATAATCATTTCAAATCCAATTACACAGTAAAGCTTCATGGGTGGTCCTATAGAAACTTTTTAATAAATTTCTCATGACCATGTATGTAGTTCTATTGCTAAAGCCTAGAGTCTAGTGTGGTTTCTGAAGATCAGATTACAGGAGGTCATAAATTACAAGTGATGCCTCCCCTACAGATGGTAATAATCTAATGATGAAAGAGTCTGGTATAATCATTCTGGGAAATTAGGATGTGTTCTGTCCCTACAAATAGGAAAAGATCACTAGTTTGTTAAGGATCTTCACTCTCCGCTTTCTGAATGGACTGTGGTTATTTGTTTTGTTCTCCTTCCTTGAGGTGCCATCCTTGTGTAACTAAAATTCCTGTAATAAAAACAGCAGTATGGCCGGGCAGTGGTGGCACATGCCTTTAATCCCAGCACTTGGGAGGCAGAGGCAGGTGGATTTCTGAGTTCGAGGCCAGCCTGGTCTACAGAGATAGTTCCAGGATAGCCAGGAATACACAGAGAAACCCTGTCTCGAAAAACCAACCAACCAACCAACCAACCATCCAACCAAGCAACCAACCAACCAACCAAACAAACAAACAAACAACCAAACAACCAAACAACAACAACAAAAACCCAAAAAACAAAAAAACCAAAAAACCAAAACCAAAACCAAACCAAACCAAACCAAATCAAACCAAAACAAACCAAAACAAAAAACCAAAAAAACCAAACCAAAACCAAAAAACAGCAGTATGTTTGTGTAAGATAAGAAAGATTGATAAATTGAATCAAATAAAAAGTTCAGATGATACAAACCTATTTGTTTATGTACACCTTATTTTTTCATAACAAAGCCAGAAATTCAAAATTAATGAAAGAATCTTCAGCCAATTTTCTTGTATATTTAAATCTGCATTTAGAAGAATGCAAATAGATCCATATCAGTATCCATTCACAATACTGAAAAACAAGCTGACCAAAACCTCAATATAAAGGCAGATATCTTGAGCCAAAAGAAGAGAATGTAGGGAAGGACTTAGACTCATTGGCACAGGGGACAACATCCTGAACAGAACACCAAAGCACAGGGACTTAGTCCCATAATCAATAAATGGGACTTCATTATATTGAGAAGGTTCTGTATGACAAAGAACACTATCAAGAGGACAAACAGTGGCCTACGGGATGGGAAAATATTTTTACAAACTACAGATATAACAGAAGGCTGATATTTAAAATACACACTTAAGAAAGACATAAAAAAGTCCAATTTAACAATGAACTGTAGGTCTAAACAGAATTCTTAACAAAGGAATCACTATTGAAAATAAGCACATAAAGGAATGGTCATCATCCATAGCTGACCATGAAATGCAAATCAAAATGAGTCTGGGATTGCATCTTACAAATGTCAGAATGGCTAAAAATAAAGTCACAAATGACCGATAATGCTGATGAGGATGTGGAGCAAGGTGAACACTTCTCCATTGTTGGTAGGAGTGCATACTTTTATAGCCACTCTGGAGCACACATTTATATTAAAACTACAATTCCAAGTAAATATCCTTTGTTAGTATTGCTCATATGTATTTCATTTATTACATATGAACTTTATTGAAATGACAAACATCAAATGCATATCCATTTAAAAGGAAGCTAAAGTTTCAAACATGAGGTATCAAATCCATTCATCATCATCACCATCAATAGCATATGTAAATCTATCTGTAACTTCTTCCACTGGCAGGAGGATTTCTTCAGCTGGAAAATATGAGTGTGAATTGGAAGCACAATCCTCAATGTTCCGTTCACAGGACTGAGCCCATGTAGCTCTTCTGGGCAAGTGAAGATGTCCTAATTCCAAAGTGTCCTCCAGTCCCATGTGAAGACCTCAGCTCAGGAAAAGGAGAGCATGAGAAACTGGGCATTTTTCATCATCTGGACTTCATTTCATTTTGATTTTCATCATTCATTTTTTTGTGTAACAAAGAATTTAAAGTCAAATTTGTAGTATCAATCCATTGTGTGAGTTTTGTGACTCAGGATGGAAGAGAAGAAGAAAATAGCAAAGTTAAAGACTATATTTGTGGCTGTTCAGAATCCTGATGGGTGGAGAAGAAATGTCCACACACTAACATCATACCACTGCCACTTATATATGAATTTAGACCATTTCCTGGACTCCAAGGCCACCTTTTTCTGTATACAATCCTCTAGACCTTACCTGGGATCTGTTTCATCACTGTCTTCTCTTGTGTTTAAGGTATAAGAATCCTTCATCTGCTGTGTTGTCTCAGGTTTATGTTCCACATCCACCCTGGTTTGCAGATTTACCTACAGAATATCTCATTATCTGATTAAGAACCAGTTCCAGTCTTGCAGAAGAATTTCAGGATACAGTGGTGACTCTTCAGATTAATAAGCCTTACTTGTTAGGGATTCACTTTGTTTCCTTCCTTCCCTAATCAAACACTAATGGCTGGATTATATTTACATCTCATTAGATCTTGACTCTAGTAGCAGATGTTATACATCATGTAAAGGTATGTCTGGTTCATGCTATACTCTATGTATATCTTCAATCACATTCCTCACCTCATCAACATATAACATGTTTTCCCACACAAAATAAAAATAGTACCATTATTTTCACATCAAGTGATCTCCTAGGCTTGACTATAGCCAACTGAGGAGGACTTAGCTTCCCTGAACTGACCACTGCCATCACTAGCAGGGAGCCCTGGGTAAATATCGTGGTATGTGGGTGACCATCTCTTTGCTCTTGGACACTGGAGCCATTTACTTGGTCCTGACAGAGTCTTGGGGACCCACTTCTCTTTCTCATTTTCCTATTGTTGGGGTAGGAGGACAACCTTACTTCCCTCACCAGATCCCAACACTTAGTTGTGTTTTTAGGGGCGTATCTCTCTCCTATTCCTTTTTGGTAGTGCCAACATGTCCTGTTCCCTTATTGGGAGGGGATTTTCTAGCTAGGCTGGCAGCCTCTATTTCCTTTGCTTCCTACATTCGCTTAAACCCAAGCTTTCCAGAAGTTCCTCTGTTCCTTCTTCTAGCCAGGCAACCTACTAAAGCTACCATGGTATTTCCTTTACCAGCTTCTCAGGTAGATCCCCAAGTCTAACACATTTAGAACCCCTCTGTTGCTAAATACCATTCTCCTGTTGTCATCCAGTTACTGGACTCTACCAGGTACATAACCCAAGCTCAATATCCTCTCTCTCCCCAGAGCCTCAGGGGACTTAAGCCTATCATTTTTGACCTCTTGAGAAAAAAACCTCTTTTGCCCCACCTCTTCCCCCTTTAATACCCCTATACTAGCAGTTAAGAAGCCTAATGGTAAACTATCGCCTGATTCAATACCTCAGGTACATTAATTCTGCAGTAGTTCCTCTCCATCCTGTTGTGGCTAACCCTTACACACTTCTTTCCACTATCCACTCAGTTACTTTCCATTTCTCAGTCTTAGATCTCAAGGATGCATTTTTCTCTATCTCTGTAGATGTTCAATCACAAAACATATTTGCCTTTACCTGGACAGATCCTGATACCCACTTTTCTTCCCAACTTACCTGGATTGTTCTACCTCAGGGATTCTGGGACAGACTACATCTATTTGGTCAGGCCCTGGCTTCTGATTTATTATCCTTGTCTCTCCCTAAATCTAAGATTATAATTTACATAGATGATGTTCCTCTCTGTAGCACCTCTTTAGAAATTAGCCAAGCTGACACCTCTGCTTTTCTAAATTTCCTCTTTAGTTGAGGCTAAAGGGTCTCACCGTCTAAAGTCCAACTGTCCACCCCTCAGGTCACCTATTTGGAACTAACAATTACCCCAACCCACAAGGCTATTACCTTAGATAGAAAGAGTCTGATTCAATCTCTAACTGTTCCTTCTACAAAGGAAGACATTTTATCATTCCTAGGAATAGCTAGCTTTTTACGTTCATGGGTTCCTTCCTTTACCCTCCATTCTCATCCTTTATATGAAGCAGTGTTAGGCCTCACCCACAAACCTTTTCTCAAACCTATTATCAAGCCTTTTCAAAGGCTTTAACAGGCTCTCCTTAAGGCCTGAGCTTTACATCTCCCTGACCTGACTCATTCTTTTTCCCTCTATGTAACTAAAAAAGAGGGATTTGCCATTGGGAGTCTTAGGTCATCAAATAGGACCCTCTTTGGCACTTATCCAAAAAAAAAAAACTAGATCTAACCATCCAGGGATGGGAACCTTGTATCTGTACCTTAGCAGCCACTGAACCCCTTACTCGAGAGTCAAAAAAAAAAAAACCAAAACTAAACTTTGGGTCGCCTATAACTGTCTTTTCTTTTCATATCTTGCTACAACTCCTAATTTATAAAGGCTTACAGACTCTACCTCCCTCTAGGGTTCTTTCCCTTCAGGTAGTTATAATAGAAGATTCCACACTCACCTTCCAATCATGCCCACCTCTAGATATTTCCAGTCTTCTCCCTCAACCTAATATTGACCACTCCCTATCTCACTCCTGCACTGAAACTTTATAGGAACTATAACCTCATCCTTCACACATACAGGAGCACACATTGCCTCAGGCCATTTATACTTGGTATACAGGTGTCAGCTCCTTTTTACATGAAGGGGCCAGAAAAGCTGGTTATGCCATAGTGTCAGACACCAAGGTGGTAGAGGCACAGGCCCTTCCTACTCACACAACTAATCAACAGGCTGAACTAATAGCCCTTACCCACTGTGCCTTTCAACTGGCACAGGTAAAATCCCTCAACATCTACACAGATTCCAAATATTCTTTTCATATCCTCCTGTCTCACACTGCTACCTGGAAGGAACGTGGGTTCTTTACCACAAAAGGAGGATCAGTAACTAAGGCAAACCCAATTATGGCCATGCTAAGTGTCTCCCATTTTCCCACAGCCATTGGGATTGTCCACTGTAGATTCCACCAGACAGATGACTCTATTGTCTCCAAGGAAAACAACTTTTGAACTCATGTATGGATGTCCAGCCCTAATTTCTGATCTTTCACCTAAATGCTCTCCCCTCCCAGACCATCAACTAACCTCATTACTTTGCCATCTTCATTTTCTCCTATGGAACTTTGCTGACCAACATCTACCTCAACCACACACTGTCTCTTGTCCACTGCCTATCAACGTTGGAGACCAAGTCCTTCTATCCCCTCCAGGTCATCAGCCATCACCACTCTCCCCTAAATGTCAGGGCCCTTTTAAGTTAATTCTTGTGACCCCTACAGCTGCTAAACTTGAGGGAATCTCTCATTGGGTCCATCTTTCTCACCTCAAACCTTGCTTTCCTCCACCTAAAAATGACTCTTCTTCATACACATTGACTCTAACAGGATTGTGTTCTGTTAAGCTCTGGAGGACGTTGATACCATCCACCTTGTTGCCAATCCCAGAAAATGAGACTCCAGTCCAGCAGCCAAGCTCCACCTCACTGGGTTAGACATGGGTTTCTCATCCTCCCCTTGCTGTTCATCCATGGTAGCCCTTACATCTTCAGATTCGAGGTTCAAGAAATCTGTGGGGACAGATAACAAACAATCTTTCCAAATAGGGTCAGGAAACTGCTTCATAGCCGGATGCCAGGAACCAATCCAAATTGCTATCATCCCTGTATCTGTAATCTCATCTAAATATTATGATCTCTATACTTACTTCCTCTTTGACTAGACAAAAGATCATTGTAGAAAATGGCCAGACAAATATGGGGGCTGCCCATATTGGTCTTGTCAGATACATGTCTAGGATCATGGACCAATCATTTCTTCTATCAACATCACAAGACACTCTTTTTCTACATACAAGACCCATGGAATTCCAGGTGGGAGACAGGAGTTGTTGATCGATTCTTTGGCAGTGTGGTGCTTCAGAACAGACTAGGGGCTGGATGTCCTGACAGCTAAAGAAGGTGGTCTTTGCCTCTTCCTCCAAGAAGAATGCTGTTTCTATGTCAACCAATTTGGGATAGTAAGAAATAAAATTCAGGAGCAACAGTTAGACATAAAAAAATTCAGGGACTGTGAGACTTCCAGTTCTGGGATTTTTCGAAAACCCTATATGGAACTGGATACTCCCTTTTGTAACCCCTCTACTAGTCATCTTCCTGGTGTTATTTGCTCTCTGCCTCATTAATCTTTTTTCTACATTTCATCAATGACACATACAAAAAATTTCTAACCAAACTATTAATCAGCTCCTGTTACAGGATTACCAACCACTGCCCACAGAAAGAGCTGCTGTCCACAGAGGAACCTGATGTGTGTGTTTACCAAGTAGATCCTGATGGTGAAAGCTAGCTACCCGCTATTGACGATGCACCTAGACAGCAGAAAGTAGCTTAAGAGATATGACACCCTGGTTCCCTTTTCACAATCGGCTTACCCCTCCCTCTTTCTTTCCTTTTCTTTATCTGTTGCCAAGGCAACAGCTGCCATATTCCCAGAATCCATTGGGTCCACCTCCTACCTTTACCTTCAGCTACCACAACACCACCCACAGATATGGGGAACACTCCTCCCTCATTCTCTCTCTCCCCATCTTCTCTTTCTGCTACTACCCCATCTCTCTCCCAATTAAACCTCATATGTGGAAAAAATCTTGTTACCACTTTGTGCCAAGATCATATTTCATGGTTTATACATATTTTGATATCTTTATCTTTCAAAAAAATTTAAATATAAAAATATTTTATTCATAAAAATGAGTGGTTTTGGTACAATTTTCTTTGATGAAATCACACATACATATTTTCATATATTCAATCATGTTCATACCAAAAATTGACTATGAAAGTTGTCAAAATTTAGCCAATTCATACTATTTTATGATTTAAAAGATCATAAGTCATAGAAACAAGGAAGAATACATTGCACTTTAACATCTCTGAAGCAATGAAGAAAGGTCTAGTCCCAGTGTGTAACTTTCAGCTTCTTCTGCCCACTGTGTTCTATGAGATATTGATGTTCAATATTTGATAGAACCAACCAACCAAACATTATTTCTCTACTTTTAAAATTGTCACAAATAAAAGGCAGTAAAATGATGAAGGCACTGGCTATTGAAAAAACAGAAGTCAGAAAAATGTGAGGCAGGAAATTGACTTAGAATTAAAGTCAATGAAATATCACACTCTTCTGTATAATTATAGTGTACATAGCTGCCAGCCTACAAATCACACTCTGCAAGAAGTCTACACTATCTGCACAATAGTTTTTGTGTGTATGTGTTTGCGTGTGAAAGAAAATATGTTCTGACAAGACTCACTTAGGAGGCAGTCAGGAACAAAGCAAGATAATGACAGAAGAAACACCCAAAGCTTTGAGCTCTTATGTGCCCTACATTCAAAAACAAAAGGTAATGATCCCTGGATGAGTGAACAGAGTCATGACCCTTTATGTTAAACCAAGGGTCTTTCTCAGTCTTGCTCCTTCTGTACAGCATCCATCAGAAGTATTTTATTCTGAGAACTCTGGTCTTCAGTTAACTACTTTTTATGGGAATCAGAGGTGAGCTCCCTTGAGGGCACCTGTGCTTCCTATGACAAATTTGTTCCTCTTGATTCCTAAAATTAAGTACATCATCAGGGTGAGCACCAATGAAGGAATGTAAATCTCTCCTGGCTCTACCCAACCGTGGGTTGAAAAGCCTAAGGTGAGCCTGGGTACTCACTGGTGTGCAGGTATGGACAGGCTTACTTACTCATTCCTGCTGCTGTTTGTCCCTGCATGTGAGTGTCAAGGCTTCTTAAAGGATGAACTTTTCTATCTTTATCCTATTCCAAAATTACCATCTGCTTTATTTTCTTTACAGATGTCATGTCCCAGGTTACTCTGAAAGAGTCTGGCCCTGGGATATAGCCCTCCCAGACTCTCAGTCTGACTTGCTCTTTCTCTAGGTTTTCACAGAGTACTTCTGGTATGGTCATGAGCTGGATCTATTAGCCATGAGGGAACTGTCTGAGGTGGCTGGCAAACATTTAGTGGAATGATGATAAGTACTACAACCCTTCTCTGAAGAGCTGGCTTACAATCTCCAAGGACACCTCCAACAACCAAGTATTCCTCAAGACCACCAGTGTGGAGACTGCAGACACTGCCACATATTAATCTTCTCAGGGAGCACATTGGCAAAGCCTCAGTTTCCAGCTGTATAGTATTTCAGCCTGGTTTTCAGCTCTGTCCCTTCCTCTTATATCATAAGAGGCTATGACCACAATTTTCCTGCCAGCTTTCCTGCCGGTCTGTGTGGTCTCTTGTTTCCTCTTAGTTTAAGAGTTTTCTCTTCCTGATAGTCAATCTAGGTCCCTTTTAAGATGTTTAGTAATGAGTCTGTCTGTGTTTGATTTTATAAAGATGAAGGATGTTTGGTGCCTACACAAGGTGGCTTAGTATTATGTTCCACACAGCTTTAGAACACAAATTCCACAGCAGAAAATTCAAAATAATTTTAATGTTTATGTTCAGTATGTAGCTGTATATGTGGAAGGTGGGAGTTACTGAATGAGTACTCTCAAGTTAATTTGTTGGATTAAAAGGCCTCATGGATACTCTCAAATTTTTCAGGTTATTCCCAACACTATTTGATTGTCTTTACAAACTTATTATAATATCTCATTATTAAAGAAGATACTTCTATATTTCAGTGAACATAGGGAATTTGAGCCTTTGTTCAGGTACAAGCTTAAGCACTCCTAGCTGGTGTTCATGGAACTCTATGTATTTACTATGGTATCTGAGGTAAAAAGTAGTAATCGTCCAGATATAAACCTGGCTACCTACAATACTTACCTCCCTATGAGTAATGCTGGGACAATAGTGTCACAAATGTTATGGTGTTAATCATTGATTCTTTGATGAAATTTAATGCCTGTGAGATGAAAGTCATGGTTGACACTTTTAAGGTCACCAAGAACATGAAACTGGATAGACTGTAGTCCTAGTGGAAAACCAAAGTCTATTATTCAAATAAAGCATTATGCTAATAAGATGATTTTTAATTAAATAGCCATATATACACTTAAATCTGTATGCCAATTCACCATCATTGGAGCTATTTCTTGCAGCAGATGGGAAGAAGAGAGAATAAAAACTAAACAGTTTATAGAGTGTGAGATAATGGACCATTTGTTTTGTCCTCATTAAACCTTCCCCTCAGGATTGAAGGATCATTGCCAAGGAGGTAGTGGAAGTATTGTAAGAGTCAGAGACAATGAAACTCCAAAGAAATAGTCTCATCCAGAAACAATAAGTCTGATGCACATATGAACTCACATAGACTATGGGAACAAGCACAGGGCTTATATCTATTCAAGCCAGTGGGATCGTCTGCAGAGCTGGATATATGCTCCCATCATTAGCTATTAATCTATCTACAACTCGTATTGACTTGTAAAAATTTTAGTCTTCTTCAGTGGAGGCTTACTAGCTATATTAATCACACCTGCTGGTAGGCCCTATGCCCAGGAGTTGGACAAACAAAATCAACACAATGGCTTATTTGTAGAGTGTTTGTCTTATATGACTTTGTTTAGGCACTTTTTCTCTTATTAGTTTTTTTTTTACATATTTGGTTTCAGATTTGTTCTTTTGAAAGAGAGAGAGAGAGAGAAAGAGAGAAAGAGAAGACAGATCAATAATGATTCTTGTTGTGCTGGTAGTGAGGGAATGATGATCTAGGAGGAGTTGAGAGAGTAGAAAATTGTGAACTGAACATATTTTTTACAACACATTTTAAAATAAATAATGAAACTTTAAAGGAAATACTGGGAAAAGGAACCCTAGATGTGTATTTATCACTATTCAATAAATTAGAGCATCCTAGAAAGGCAAAGTTGATTATTTATGGCATGTTCATGTACAACCTGGTTGTAGAGTTTCCAGTAATTTCTGATCAGTTGCCTATTGCTCTATTGATCAATCTTTTATTGTTTTCCTGAACTGACAATAATCAGGTAAGAATATATGGAGAGCATTACATATTTCAGTGATAAAACATTTTCTCAGAATATGTACAGAGCCTTCTTAGGCAAATGTTCTTTTCCACTCATAATTAAGTATGGACACAGCAGAAAAATCTCTGTTACTAAAAACAAAGATGATGTTTTTCCTTACACTTCCTGATGTCATCAAGGCAATCTTTAAATACCAATTCTCTGCTGTAATTCTGGTGTCATTCTCATGGCAGTTCTCTAAGATTCAGATTCTTCCTACAGTTAGTCCATGTTCAGTTTGTTCAAGCAGAGTTGTCACTGATTAGTCATTGTTAGAAGTAAAAGCTTGTTTCAGCACTAAGCTAAAAATTGTTTCAGCTTCTAGGGGTCATGCAGATTCTAAACTGCCTCAATAGTTTAGTCATTTACATCAAAACCTCACCACTCTCCACAATTATTTTTTCTGTCCTCCTACTGTGTCTTTAAAACAATGTAGAATGAGTAATTGACTATGATAAGAAGTGACCTGACTCATGATCATCTGTCAAATGGCTTGTTAGTTATCTCTCCTTCAGTCCTGGCCTGCTTCTTCCTTTGCATTTGTCTGGCAAACTCTGCTCTTGTCTATTTCTAAAGCCAATGAAAAAACTCAGGAAATAGGAGATGGAACATACAGATGAAAGAGAGAGAGAGAGAGAGAGAGAGAGAGAGAGAGAGAGAGAGAGAGA
>JADRCD010045892.1:0-10049 GCA_019843815.1 Montemys delectorum | reverse complement strand
CTCAAGTCCAACTGGATCAAGGACCTCCACATAAAACCAGATACATTGAAGCTAAGTTCAAAAACTCAGGTGACAGCAGATGTTGGTGACAATGTGGAGAAAGAGGAATACTCATCCATTGCTGGTAGGATTGCAAGCTAGTCCAAGCACTCTGGAAATCAGTTTGACAGTTTCTCAGAAAATTGGACATAGTACTATTGAGAACTCCTGGGCATATACCTAGAAGATGCTCCAACATTTAATAAGGACACATGCTCCACAGTGTTCGTAGCAGCCTTATTTATAATAGCTAGGGGCTTGAAAGAACCCAGATGCCCCTCAACAGAGGAATGGATTCAGAATATATAGTACATTTACATAATGAAGTACTACTCAGCTATTAAAAATGATGAATTCATGAAGTTCTTAGGCAAATGGATGGAACTAGAAAATATCATCCTGAGTGAGGTAATCCAATCACAAAAGAAACCACACGGTATGCACTCACTGGTAAGTGGATGTTAGCCCAGAAGTTTGGAATACAATCCACAGACCACATGAAGCTCAAGAAGAAGACCACAGTGTGGATACTTCAGTCCTTCTTAGAAGGGACATGAAAATTCCTACTGTTAGAAATACAGAGACAAAATTTGGGGCAGAAACTGAAGGAAAGGCTGTTAAGTGACTGTCCCACCTAGGGATCCATCCCATATATAGTTACCAAACTCTGACACTATTGTGGATGCCAACAAGTACTTACTGACAAGAGCCTGATATAGCTGTCTCCTGAGAGGTTCTTCCAGTGCCTAACAAACACAGAAGTGGATGCTCACAGCCATCCATTGGACTGAGCACAAAGTCCCCAATGGATGAGCTAGAGAAAGAACCAAGGAGCTGAAGGGGTTTGCAGCCCCATATGAGAAACAACAATATGTACCAACCAGTACTCCCAGCACTCCCAGAGTCTAAATCACCAATTAAAGAGTACACATGGAGGGACCCATGGCTGCAGCTGCATATTTAACAGAGGATGGCTTTGTGGGACATCAATGAGAGGAGAGGCACTTGGTCTAGTGAAAACTTGATGACCCCTTGTAGGGGAATTCCAGGACCAGGAAGTGGGAGAGATTGGGTTAGTGAGCAGGGAGAGGGGCGATGGGACACAGGGATTTCAGAGAGGATAAAATTTGCAGTGTAAATAAAGAAAGCATCTAATAATAATAATAATAAAACAAAAAATGAGAAAATATAACCGGTCTGAGAGAAATGAAGATAGTCTAATGATACATTATAATTCTCACCCTGAGTATCTAACTATTGAATCAATAGACTTCAAAAAAATGAATGTTTCCCAAGTATTTTATGCTGAAAGAACAAGACAAAAGCCAGAGGAGAACTTCTCTCATGGGAATGCATTTTATACACTTAACAAACCCAGATAATGATGGTTACTGGGAACACATCTTGAACTGGACTGCTTAGTTGTTCATATCCTTGGACCTTGATCTCAGTTAAGTAAAACCCAAGTAGACTGAGGGAGTGTGCTGCATCTGTTGTTCTAAGTAACAATGTGATAATTTGAATAGATTTCCTTTGTTATGCTTTCTGTTTTTCTTTTGGTTAAGTCTTCTTCTTAGAATAAGTCGCCTAATCTGACTTGAGATACAAATTGTGATCCCACCACCACCAAGTATAATTAAAAAAACGATATATGTGATAAGATAAGAAATATTATACATCTATGAACTTTGAGACAAGCTTTGAACAAGCCAACTTTATGCCTAATTAGAATATCAGAAAATGTATTTGTTACTAAAAAACTAGTAAAGATTTTTTAAATTACCAAAAAAGTTAAAAGAAAATAATAAGAAAAATATTAAATAAAATTTTCAGAAGTAATGAAAAACAACAAATAATGCTTCTATGAAATTCAGAGATCATCAAAAGTCTGAATTTTCCAACACACAGGGCATGCACACATGCAAACATTCATATATATGTAAATAAGCACATATATATATATATACATATATACAAACAATACACAGAAACAATAAGCATATATATAATTATATATATATATATAAAATTTCAAATTACTGGAAATAGCAGCCAAAGAAAACGTACTAAAAGTATATACAGAATAAAGATGAAAAATTATATAGATGAAAACTTATGGAAAATATCATATCCTTTTTATCAGATACTCAGCAAGCCAGAAGATAAGAAAATGACAAAATTAAAATTAAAAAAAAAACAAAAATACATCAAACTGGAAATGTTTTTAATTGGGCTGATTTTTTTTTAAAAAAAATGGTTATTTTATTTATTTATATTTCAAATACATAAAGTCAACCATTATATTCCATTGTTTTAATGTAGAATACTTAGTTGAACAAAAGTAACAATTGAGTAGCAACCAATATAAAATATATAGAAACAGAACAATATATAACAGAGAGAGAAGGAGAGAGGGGGCTTTAGTGTGATAAAATCTTTTCATGGTGATTTCTATTGTCTATGAAAGTTTCTAATTATGATTATATGAACCAAAGACAGTAATCCACCACAACCAAGAAGATGGCACACATCTGTCTAGAGACAACTGGGTAAAAATCCCATTAAAACTTTATGTAGCAAATATCAGAGAATCTATCACCAATACAAGAAGGCAAATAACTATTCATTTTAAGACCAATTTCCTAAATGAAAGACATTAGATTTGAAAGGCAAGTGGTAGTTTATTATATAGTACATTTAGGAGAAAGCAAAGAAGTGTCAATGACAACTAGTAAATATTTCTCTAGGTTGGGACCTTCAGAATGGGATAATTGGACATACCTCAAAATCAAACCTGAGGATAGGATAAATTCATTTCAGTTCCTATAAATGATGATCTCTTACTATTTCTTATAAGTCAGAAATGTTGTTGAGTCACCTAGAATTAGTGGCATCTTCCCAAAATATATTCAGTTTGATTTGCTGATATTAAAAGGAATTTTTATTAACAGAGGTCTCAGTAGGAGATCTAAGTATTTAGCTGTGCTATACACAATTGTACTGTCTGGCTTTACAGTCCAAATAATGAGGTCCAGACAGAATGTACCTTTAAGAACACTAGAACTTCTTACAGAGCAAATGAATACTGACATCAACGCTTTGGCTCCTAACAAGAGAGAGAGAAAGCTGGTTGAAGCTTTGAAGCCTTGTCTTGATATATCTGCAGTTATGAATTTGGTACTTAGCATCTTCTTCAAGACAAACGTGACTGCAGTACATTGACAATAGATTGTTTCCTGCATATACTTTTAACGATGATCTTAGCTAGAGCTTTTGGAAACCCAGAGCTTCTATACCCACACTTTCTGCTTCCATTTCCACCATGGAGTCAGCATCACGGCTTCAGTCTTGTGAATTAGTCTCTGTAGGTTTATAGTTCTTTTTTGCAGCTTCCTGTGTTTCTCATCCTTCTACAAACTAATGAGAGCCAGTCTGTAGAAAGCTATGGATTGTACTTCAGCATGTGGACTTGCTATTACTTTGATCTTCTTAAAACTGTCTCTGTGTCAACGTCAGGCTGTTTCAAATTTCCAGTAGCCATGTGTCCAATGGAGTATCATTTTTTGTTTTGTGCAAGAACTTTTCCTTTAAAATCACTACTTGTAGCTATTTGCCATAAGAGGCCTAAAGTTCAGTTTACCTCAGCTTTGGACACTTCTTCTTCACAAACTTTAGTTATTTCTAGTGTTTGATTTCATGTGAGGTATGACATTAATCTATGCCACTGGCATTTTTACTAGGTGACTAATGACAGTAATTTTAGGAATGAGACATAAGCAGGATTGAGGATGGGAAGGAAGATGAGAACATAGTGGATCTTTGGAGAAATCAAAGCACACACGGCACTGAGCAGGCTGACGCTCTCTTCTGGTTTAAGGTGAAATATCCCCAAATAGGTGCATACGTTTGAATACTGATTTCTTAGCCAGTAGAAAAGATTTTAGGAGGGTTGTCAAATTTTTTGGAAGTTGTAAACCACCTGAAGAAGGTGGGTCACTTTGTGAGGGTCCATAGACCAGTCTGTTCCACTTCCTGTTCTCTCTATCCTTGCTCTCATTTTCACTCCCTTTCTGCTTTGTGTTCCTTCGATGCAATGTGAGGAGTCAGCCCCCTCCTCCTACAATCGTACCTCATGTGCAGGCTACTGTGTCTTCTCTAACATGAAGGGCTGTATCCCACAGTACCTAGCATCTGAAGTAAGCCCTTTTTCCCTTAGGTTGATTTTGTCGAAAATTTTTATGGTATGAATAGAAAATTAACTGAGGCATTTTTAGACATGGGTACAGTTACTCATGGCAGTAACATTAATGATCCATTTCACATTTTCCACTGTAAAAACAATGATGATGATGATTGAAATATTATGTGGTAAACCAAAATAGCATAGAAAACTATGAAGTCACAACAGTATATTAAAATGGTGGTTAATAGAATCATTTGAATTGGGATTTACAAAAACGTCGTTTGGTAAAACATGAAGCATCTGTAATGTGTGATTAATTTTAACTCACAGTTAATGAGCAATGTCCATAGTCTGCACTGAAACATTGAGGCAAAAGAATTAGATCTGAAAACTTTAACTGTTTAAGAAGGGAATTGGTATAAAATCTTGATCAGAGTAATATTCTGAAGCTAGCAAACACATAGATTTCCTTGTCACCATATCAACAGTGGTAAAATATTTGATTTTTGTTTACGGAGCAGATAAAAGTGTACGTAAATAAACCTCGATAGGTTTTGAAAGACTGTGTTCAGTTGTTCTATTATTTTTACAGAGGGTAGAAAAATATTTATTCATATTTCATATAAGAAGATATAGTACGGTCAATGCATTTATAAACAAACATACTTGTATATGTTTTAACAATTGGCTCTGTGTACATTTATACATATTTTCCTATGTTGAAAATTATTTCATCTTATTCTTTCGGTTTATATGTGTATGCCCTTATTTACTTACTATTTGAAGTTCTTGGTTGAACCCAGGGTCTTACACTCCACGCTTGTCTTTACACTGCTTGTTGAGGGAAGTTATTGAAACGCTTTTCTTGCACTACTATGTTGTACAAATAAAGCTTTCTTTATTATAGGAAAAGCTTGCAAATAAACAAAAGCATCATACACAAAATACCTGCAGGAAAGTCTTAGGGACAGATTTTGACTTATTCAAGTTGGGATAAAAGTAAATAGAAATGAGTAAGATGTAACAATCGGATAGAAACTTGTAATTGACAACTTGAGTTGTCCGTACTAAAAAGGCCAGCATTGGTTCCTAAAAAAATTGAAGTTTTGTAATAGTTTTAATGTTCAACCTGGAGTTGTTTGTGCTTACCAAGGCCTTACTCTTTTGCTTATCTAGTTATCAGATCCTATGAATTTATTACATATTTTATTTAAAGTTGATGCAATATTTCATTCTATGAAGAATTCTGCAAGGAAAATGTAAACATATTAATACTTCATAAATTATTCACATTTTGGCAAAAACACTGTTGGGGAATCCTGCCAGTAATGTTACTGCCCACTATGTCCACATAGCTCTTTGAGCTCAGTGAGAAATGGAGAACTCCCTTTCTCCATTGACCTTGTTTGGAGAATGTCTGTGGGCATAGATGGCTGACCTCACTTAGAAGATGTCCCTGCACAGAAGCTCCTGCAAGGGCTGCATGACTCAGAATATAAGCACAGCTCTTTCTTCCTGCCCATATGATAATTAGGTACTGTGTTATGACCAATCAGCCATTTCTGGCCCACATTCTTAGATTCTTTATATACCTCGCCCCAGAAATCAGTAAAGGAAGCTAAATTTCTGAATCTGACTCCCAGAAATTCTTTCTTTCATGCTATGGCCATCCAAATCCTGCATGCTTTTCCTGCTCCTTTTTCCCTTATGAGCCAATGGCCAATGAAACCTGAGGAGAAGGGAGACTAGCAAACCACCACAAAATTTAAAAATGTACGCATCTGGAATGGAAGAAAAGGCATCTTCCATCAACGTATGCTGCTGTTTTGAGTATTGACTATCATATAATTCACCCAGAGTGTCCCATAGCATTGTCAGTGGAGTGGGTCATTTACTAGGTACATAATCATGTGATTTGTTCCTATCTCTGTCTATCCCTCCTTTTCCTAATGATAACCCTTTTAGTGTTGCTTTCCTTTGCTCCATCTGCAATCATTTATTTAAAAATATATAAAGAAACAAACAAACAGAAAACCAAGAGACCATAGTAATTGACATCACTTAATGAATTTATCAAGTGACAGGAAAAAAAAAACTATTTGATTTTCGTGATGGTTTTGACAGTACAAATGAATTAGTAAGCTAAGAAAATAAATTATATGAGGACACCTCTTCATTATATGTATCTAGGACAGTACAATTATTAAGAGGAATTTTTTTTTATCTTGGTTGATTTGTAGCATTGTTTTGTGTCCTATTGTTTGTCAGGCTCTGTTAAGAAATCGGAAACAAAATAGGACCCAAGCAAACAACAAAACTGAAAAGGGGAAAACACAGTTCTGAAAAATAATAATAGATAAGTGTTTTGTGAAAATAGGTTATAGGTTTATTATTAATGTCAAAGCTGCAGTTCAAAGTAAATGGGCGCAATTTACAATAATAATTACCATTATTACACACATATAGAAAACTTTACCATCTCCAATAGTCTCAGACTAGAAAATATTGAAATCACAATTTAAATGAGAGCACACTTCAAAATAGGGCCACCCTGCCACTGGCAATTACTGGTACTAAATGAGATTCAATCAAATTGCTGTTATTCCACACAGAATAGTGACTTCACCTCAAATCCTCACTAGAAATACAAGAATTCTATGGTATAAAGTGAGTTGGAGAGCTAGATAGAACCACCATTCTTTGCACATCTCTCCTGAGTGACATTCGAATTCTACCAGATTTAGAAGCAAAGAAGACCCCAGAGTGCTAACGGGCCGATTTAAGTTTGAAGATGGATATTGAAAGTACATAGAGAACTTCAAGCATCAGACTTCATAAATATAAAGTGACACTAAAATATATATGCTTCAAATTGTATTAAGGGAGGTTTTTGGAAAATTTAAACACATGACAACTTATTTTCAAAAGTAGAAAAAATAACATTTATAGTTGAGCTGTGATTTTTAACTATGTCTTTAAAGAAGTTTTTATTTAAGCAATTATAACATCTCTGAAACAAATGAACAAAATTAGTATAAGTACAGTTTTAAATGATGGGGAAAGTAATAGAAATGATATAGGTCTATGTCTGTGTCCATAGACACATTATTTCTATTTAATTAACTACAGACGATTTCTATTTAATTAAAAATTTTCTAACGTATTTTCTGTGTTGCTATGCAAATTAAATTGCACCAATGGCTTAAACATAAGTTCTAAAGATAAAAATATCTGTTATTATATATTTCCATGTATTAAATGTGACATACTGGCAGAATTGAGCTCCCTTCTTGAGGTTCCAGGGGAGAATCTCCTTTTATAATCCTGCTGATTTGATTGGTAGTAGAATTCATCACTTTGTATCCTTCTTATTAGAGTTACTAATTTCCAACTGTTTAGAAACAGGCTATTACTAACCTGTACAGAGTGCTCACATTTCTTGCTGTCAGCACTTTCTTCATCTTCAGAATCATCCATGAGATGGACCTTGATAATCAATTCCTTTTTAAAAGACAGTCCTCTGTCTTACTTGTCTGTATTTACTTATAAGAATTCATGTGACTGCACTATGATCTTTGGGGATAACTAAGGTTAAAAATAATTTATCTATTGGCAGGTTGTAAGCAGCCTTATTTCCACCTATAACATCCATAAATTCTTTTTTGCATCTAGCATCATTATTTCCAGAATATTTATAGTCTGGAAGTTTAGCATGTAGAATTTGGGAATGATATTTCACTGATGGACACATGCTTTTGGAGAACAAGTGTCCACTTTGGGCATGTCCAGTATTGAATTCCTTATCTTCATCCATCATCACTCTTTGCAATTATCTTCATTTGTTTTTAGTCCCTATTTTTAAATAGATAATAAAATGTCAAGGAATAAAGCTTTTTTTTTTCTTTCTTATGCCATCACTATCAATGAACTCTGTAAGGACACTTTTTCATATTTTTTAATTGTGTGTACATGTGCCTTTCATTGTGACAATGTGTGAAGATGCATGCAGAGATCGAAAGCATCAGATCCCCTTGTAGCTAGAATGTAGTCAGTTGTGAGCCGCCCAGCATGGATTGTGGCTATCAATCATGAGGTCTCTGAAAGAGCCATCTGATCTCAGAGTCATTTTTTGCCTTAGGAAAACTTATAGACATGTCCTCAGCATTCTTAGGACTCATCTTATCATTGAATACACTTATTTTTCAATTCAAACTCATTTCCTTAATACTCATATAAATTTTACACACTACCCAGTCATTATACCTGAATTATTATTTTATGGTACTATTTTATTCTAGCTAAATAAATTCATTAGTTTGTCCTTTCTGTGAGGATCAGTATCATTTTATAATAACTGCTAACCTATAATTTTTCTTCCCCTTCTTTAATTAACTCCTATTGAATAATTAAATCTTGGTTCATCTGGCATTACTCTCAACAAGGCAGCTTATGTTTCAATGGTAGGTGAAGGATGTCTCCTTATCTCTTAAAACTACCCCTCCATACCTGTTTTACAGTATTTGGCACACCATTTTTGTTACCAGCTCTCTTAAGAGTGTTTACTAATTGTCATGTCTCAGGAATATTTCTGGAATAAGCACTCTCTCACCAACAAAAGTGCAAGAGAGGAGACGTTACTAGTGGGCCAAAAGATAGAGCTTTTGAAAGGTTTTAATCCTTTGGTATTTGTATTTTATACTGTATAATTACAAGATGGGGCACGTAAGCAAGCAAGATCTTTACAGAGACATACCTGGCAGTAAGCAAGCTATTAGCAAGTGAGATCATGCTTGGCAAATAGGTAGTGTAAGGAGTATTTTAAGCAAATGACCAAATAAATCAATAAATTTATGTCTAATAATTTACTTCTTTTACTTTATTCTACTTTTATTGCAATGTCCTAGAAAACAACATTATTGGTTTGTCTTCTTGGCTCTTCTAGACTAATTCACACTATTTAAAGTCATAGTATTTAATAAATATCTGGAATATAAATGATGAATAAAAGTAAACTGTGTATCTGTATTATCTATATTATCCTTGAGAGAAATGGTAAGGTAAATGAAGATAAGATATATACATGTCTCATATTCATATATATATATATATATATATATATATATATATAAAATCTTCCAAAACCTAGCATGTATACTGTATATGTAATATGTAATATTCCCAAAACAAGCATGTTTACTATAAACGTAATATGTAATATATATTCATAAAGTATATAATATATTTATTTATAAGTATAAATATTTATTTAATTATGAACAATACACATATATAATGGAGAGATTTAAGATACTGCTTAGAAATTAGCAGAGACAAACATATAAAAATAAATATGTGAAGTATAACATAGGAGTGATAGTTAATAAAATTGCACCACAGTTCTGACTCTGGCCAAGTAAATATTTGAACTTTCTATACCACATACACACAAAACAAACCTGGTAATTATATGATTATTAATGCTTCATATTAGCAACTACTTTAAACAGCTATTCTATAAATTCATTCTGGGTATCAATTTTTATTGTATAATTTAGTAAATGCATTAATAAATAGGGGTAGAACATGAAAAACATATTTGTAACATGAATAGCATGTTCATTCACACTTTTATGCTCTTAAGACCCTTCATAAAATAAAATATTCATAATACAAAACACAAATCAATGACTTGGACTGCACACCATCTTGGTAGGTCTTTAAGTAAGAAAAAAGCTAATATTCCAGATGCTTATTAAAAAAATTCATGATTGTAGAAGAAGGCAAATTGATCCATTCTTTTTTTCATATATATATATATATATATATA
>JADRCD010045888.1:2690-24634 GCA_019843815.1 Montemys delectorum | reverse complement strand
ATGAAGTCAGTCTCCAGAGAACCAAATAACCCTATTAAAAAATGGGGCATAGAGCTAAACAAAGAATTCTCTACTGATGAACACCAAATGGCTGAGAAACACCTAAAGAAATGTTCAACATCCTTAGTCATCAGGGAAATGCAAATCAAAACAACTCTGAGATTCCACCTCACACCAGTCAGATTGGCTAGGATAAAAGACTCAGGTGACAGCAGATGCTGGAGAGGCTGTGGAGAAATAGGAACACTCCTTCATTGCTGGTGGGATTGCAAACTGGTACAACCACTCTAGAAATCAGTGTGGCGGTTCCTCCGGAAATTGGACATAGTTCTACCAGAGGACCCAGCCATATCACTCCTGGGCATATACCCACAAGATGCTCCATCATGTAATGAGGACACATGCTCCACCATGTTCATAGCAGCCTTATTTATAATAGCCAGAAACTGGAAACAACCCAGATGTCCCTGAACAGAGGAATGGATACAGAAAGTGTGGTACATCTACACAATGGAGTACTACTCAGCTATTAAAAACAATGAATTTATGAAATTCTTAGGGAAATGGATGGATCTGGAGAGTATCATCCTGAGTGAGGTAACCCAATCACAAAAGATCACAAATCCTCTTAATAGAAATTCTCCTAAGCTAAAACCCAATACAACCAAATGTGGCTAAAATCCAGTGGTACTCATCCCTGTAAGAACCGGGCCCCTGTACCTCTGTCTACTCTGTGAATGCTCTCTGCTCTCATTCCTAACTAACCTTTATTCATCTTGACTCTTCTTGCCTTTAATTATTAGGTTAGTCTGCCACACTTTATAATTACCCTTAAACAGTTGCTGTACAATCTAGTACAGTTCTATTTAGGTTCTATCTAGCAGATCCTTTCAACTGGTTCTATTATATTGAATACAATCTTATGTAAGACCTGAGATAATGCTACATCCAAGAAATACACCGAAGTATCAAGGATATACAGCATGGTAAGAGGAAGTAAAAAATGTATTTCTAGTAAATGAATTTAAGAGGTATTCTGATGTAGCTGTTTTTTTTTTTTATTTTATTTTTTTTTAATTAGGTATTTTCTTTATTTACATGTATATTTTCCCTTTCTCATTTTCCCCTCCAAAACAAACAAACAAACAAACAAACAAACAAAAACAAGAACAAACCCCTTTTGCCTCCCCCCTCCCAATGCCTGTCACCCCACCCTCTCCCACTTATTGGCCCTGGCATTCCTCTACACTGGGGCACAAAACCTTCACAAGGCCAAAGTCCTTTACTCCTACATAGCTGTTTTAATTCTGACAAAGTAGACTAGACAAAAACTAATCAGAAGAGATGGGGAAGAACATTACATACTCATTACAGGAATCCCACAGACAGTAAGTATATAGAAATTCTTAACATCTATGCCACAAATACAAGGACATTCAGAATATAAAAACACTACTTCAGCTTGAATCATATATTAACCCATATTGATAGTGAGAAGATATAATAACTCACTCTCATCAATATACAGGCCATCTATAAAGAAACTAACCAGAAAAATAAAAAAAAATTATAAAGGACTATATGCAAATTTACAGAACTTTTAAACTAAATACAAAAGAATATATGTTTCAGTACCTCATGGAACT
Organism: Montemys delectorum; assembly: GCA_019843815.1. Lineage (NCBI taxonomy): Eukaryota > Metazoa > Chordata > Mammalia > Rodentia > Muridae > Montemys > Montemys delectorum. Next base: position 22,988 of record JADRCD010045888.1, on the reverse strand, counting down.
TTCCTCAAAATTAACTACGTATTTATACACAAAACAAATCTCCACAGATATAAGGAAGTTGAAATAATGCCATTTATCACATCTGACCACCACAGATTAAAGGTGGATACAAATAACAAGAGAAAGCTTACAAACTCATTTAAACTGAACTACTCCCTACTCAACAGGAAAAAAAGTAGCTCAGAAAGAAATTCAAAGCTTTCTATAATTGAAATTAAATGAATATACAATGTAAACAAACTTGGAACATAATGGAGGTGGATAGCAAAAAAACTTAATATTAAAGAAAATGAAGAGATCACATACAAGCAACTTTACAGCATACTTGTAACTTATGGAACAAAATAAAAATTCGTAAGTATATATATATGAAACCAAAAAGGGGGACTCAGGGATAAAATCAATAGAAAAGAAACAAACAAACAAAAAAACCACAAGCAATACAAAGAGTCAATGAAACAAAGAGTTGGTTCTTTGAAAATAATCAATAAGATTGACAAAACCCATATCCAAATTAACTAAAAGGGAAGGGAGAAGATTTAAATAATAAAAATTAGAAAAATAAGACATAGTGAGATACTGAAGAATTTTAGAGAATCACCTTAATCCAACAAACTGGAATGTCTTTTAGAGAGTGTTTTCAATATGTGTATTTACCAATGTTAATAAAAAATCAGATGCTATTTTAACAGACCTATAAACTCTAGTAAAATAGAAGCAATAAGTAAAAGTATGCTAACCTAGAAATGCTCAAGGTTAAATGGTTTAATCCAGTATCCTAACAATCTTTCAAGTAAGAGAGTTAACAGTGTTCCTCAATTTATTCCAAGAAACAGAAAAGAAGGCCACAGATGCATTAAAATCAATCCACTAAAGACCTAAGAAAGAAAATTCAGAACAATTCTTTTGACAAAAATAGATACAAAACTACAATAAAATACATCCAAACCATACCCAAGAACATATAAAATCATTATCTACTGTATTAGAAATAAGATTCATCCCAGAGATGCCCGGACAGCACAACAAAATAAATTGATAAATCCAATTCATTATATAAACAAGCTGAAAGAAAAAATAAAAACCACATGATCATCACATTAGATGGTCATGTAAAACTTTGATAAAAATCTAATAGCCCTTCATGATAGAAGTCTTGGACTAAAATACAAGGGAAATACATTAACCTAACAAAGGCCTCAAACAGCTTGTAGCCAACATCAATGTAAATGCAGAGAAACTCAAAGGAATTACACTAAAATTAAGAACAACAACAAGGTTGTGTACTCTCTCCATATCTATTCAATATAGTCATTGAGGTCTTAGCAATGGCAATAAGAGAGCTAAAAGATATGAAACGGATACAAAACTGAAAGGAAGAAATGAAAGTATCTTTATTTGTAGAAGGTATGATCACACACATAAATGACCCTAAATAGTTTGCAAAGAGACTCCTAAACCTGATAAATACTTTCAACAAGGTAACTGGATACAAAATTAACTCACAAAGATCAGTATTTCTCCTATAGGGAATACTATTGGTATTCCCTCTCTAGTCACTATGGTATTCCCTCTCTAGTCTACTTGCTCCCTACATCTACTCACTCACCTGTCCTCCAATTGTAGCTGATAGTATAGGTTGATAATGTCTTTATCAGTGCCTTCATTCTTCAGAAATGTCTTTTTTTTGAAAGACATTTTTAATTGGATATTCTCTTTATTTACATTTCAAATGTTATCTATCCCGTTTCCCTATACCCCGCAAAACCCCTATCCTAGGGGTGAGGGTGTTCCCCCACCCACCCACCCACCCACTCAGCCCTCCCCACCCTCGAAGTCTCTACACTGTGGCATCAAGCCTTCACAAGACCAAGGACATCTTCTCCCACGGATGCCCTACAAGGCATCATATATATGTGTCTGGAGCCATGGGTCCCTCCATGTGTATTCTTTGGTTGGTGGTTTAGTCCCTGGGAGCACTGGGGAGGGGGTCTAGTTGGTTGATACTGTTGTTCTTCCTATGGGGTTACAAACCCCTTCAGCTCCTTCAGTCCTTTAACTCCTTTTTTGGGGACCCCATGCTCAGTCCATTGGTTGGCAACACGCATCTGCCTCTGAAATGTCTTGATTATCATGTTTTCTTCCCTCCATTTTCAAATGGAGCTAAAAACTTTCTCTTCAATATCTTGAAAGAGTTGAAATAAAATTTTGATGGCAACTGCACTGAATCTGTGGATATTTGGTTGGATGGCCAATTATATTATATTGATCCTACTAATGATGAACATGGGAGTTCTTACCATCTCCTGATATCCTTTTCAATTTCTTTCTTTAATTGCCTTGATGTTTTTTGTCATACACGTCTTTCCCTAGCTTTCTTTGTGTAATCTTAGGATATTTTATATTATTTGTGATTATTATGAAAGGTGTAATTATCTGATTTTGATTTCAGACTATTTGTCATATGTACCAAATACTATTCTGAGCCATTTGAGGAGTAGTAAGACAATATAATACAGTAGAATCTTCCTAATACATAAAATTACATGGAAAGCAATCTAAGTAAAATTATCAAACAACAAGGGAAGCATAGCCCCAATTGACCATCTCTTGTCATTAAATGAAGCTTCCAGCACTGGGACTGAGTTATGTCTAATTGAGTTGCTGGCCAAAGAAGTTCTCTCCGAATCCTGATATAATCCAGACCATTGCCAAAATTATTAGGTTGATCTTCACTAACTGATGGCAATGACCCATTGCTGAAGATGTCTAGTACATTCATTTGTGTCATCCTTTTTTCTCTGTCCTTTGAGTGGTCACATGGGTGAGAATATATGGACGCAGACTCTGTAATTAAGAAATGCAATCTCAGAGCAGACTCCTTGGTTCTCTACTTCTTACAATCTTTCCACTCTCTCTTTCACAATGTTTTCTGAACTTTATAAACTGTCATGTGTTATGTGTTGCAGATGTATTAATTGGGTCAGGACACTACAATGTTACATTTTGATTAGTTTTTTTTTTTTTTTTTTTTTTTTTTTTTTTTTTTTTTTTTTTTTTTTGTGACAGAGTTTCTCTGTATAGCCCTGGATATCCTGGAACTCACTTTGCAGACCAGGCTGGCCTCAAATTCAGAAATTCAGAAATTCTCCTGCCTCTGTGTCCCAAATGCTGGGATCAAAGGCATGCACTACCACTGCCCAGGTAGTTATTGTTTTTATGTTGATATCTGTTGTAAAGATCAGTTTCCTTGATGAAGGTAGAAGACTACTTATCTTTTGATATAAGATCAAATGTTTATCGATTGTTGTCAGGGACTTTGCTGTATATTTTACATTTTGAATAAAATACCAGATCTTAAAGAGTGCAGGGATTTTTAACTCAGGCTTCTTGTTGCATTGTCTTAATATAAGACATAGGTTAATGATACATATATTATGGAAAGAGGATGTGGATGGAAGGCTGGAAAAATATCCCCCCAAGTCTCTCAACTCTTCACAGAGAAACCTTTATTTTTTAAGGAATGACTGGAATTTATTATTTGCTAGTATTGCCCCTCCCTAATCAAAAAGAGTAATAGGCCCCCCTTATTGTGAATTCTTAGCAATTTAAATTATTTCATTCATCACTGAATAAATACAGTGATTCTAAAGAACTTTAAGAAAATGTGCTGGGGATGAATTATTAATTGTATCTCATAAATGCTAATTTAATGATGTGTAATTCTCTAATTTAGAACATCGACCTTATTGGTAAAATGAATCCGTTTCCATTTAAAATTTTCTAGTATCTCAAGTTTAAAAAGAAAAACTTCTTGAACTTTCTATGTACTCCAATTTCCAAATTTAGAGATGGCCTTTGTTCCCATGCTTTCTACATAAACTGACTTCAGTATGGAAAGAAGTGTTTTATTTTCATCCAACACAAAGCTTAATCTTGGATCTGTAAACAAAGTGCTTCTGCGCTAGAAAATCTAGGTTGACAAGTTAGATCACTTTCATTTCTAATTTCCAGTAGGTAAGAAGACCCAAAAGCATCCATTGCATCTTGAAAGAAAGATTTAAAGAGATATCAGCTTTCTTTGATTAAAAGTCATTCAGACCTAAACTCTAAACAGTTTATGCTCTCTCTTAAGAAGATGGCTTAGTGAAGAGAGTGTTTGCCAGAGAAGCAAAATACCATGACTGCAGGTCAAAGGAATACAAATAAAGCAAGATTTGGTAGTGTAAACCTGTAATTTTTGTGCTCCTATGCTGAGATGGAATAAAAAATTTGTGGGTCATATAGGCTGGTGTGTAATAAAGACAAACAAGAGCTTCTCCATTACACAAACGCATTGTAATATTAGTACCAACATCTAAGACTGTATTCTGTCTTTTACGTGTGTCTCATGGCAAATGAGTGACCTACTGCATACATGAATATTTTAAGATTAACAATTTATGGTATTAGACAAATTTTTTCAGTTTATTCTGATAAATGTGTGTGTTGTATGAATTTGTAATTACTATGCTTTTACATACGATCTTAGGATCTTAGACAATATCATTAGTTGACAAGAAAGGTAGCAATAGACAGAAGGAAGAAAGGAAGGAAGGGAGAGTGGTAAGGGAAAACATCAACAAATTCTTTTGATAGTCAAAAGGTTTTTTAAATTTTTTGTCTTATATGAAGGGCAACTTCTTTTAGGTATTTAAGCCAAGAAGATATTGCCCAACCCAAGGCTACAAATACTTGAGCTTATCTTTCCTTTTATATTTTGTTTTTTAAAATTAATTATTTTATTTAATTACATTCCAAATGGTCACCTTCCAGAGTTTTTCAGCCCTTTGCCCCTCTACTTTGCCTCTGAGAGAATTCCCCTCTGCCTCTGACATCCCTCTTCTTTGTGGCATCAAGTCTCTACAAGATTAGGCCCATCCACTGGGACCAGACAAGGCAGTCAGTTCCCTGCTAAATATGTGCCAAAGGCCTCATACCTGCCCAGGTATGCTCTTTGGTTGGTGGCTTAGTTTGTGGGAGATCACCAGTGTCCAGGTTAGTTGACAATTTTGGTCTTATGGGTTTCCAATCCCTTCCACTCCTTCAGCCCTTCCCCTAACTCGTCCACAGGGGTCCCCAACTTCAGTCCAATGATTGACTGTAAGTATCCACACCTGGCAAAATCAGCTACTGGTAGAACCTCTCAGAGGATAGTCATGGTAAGTTCCTGTCTCCAAGCAGAACATAGCATCAATAATAGAGTCAAGGTTTGGTGGCTGCCCATGGGATGGATCCCACATTGGGCAGGTCACTGGTCAGCCATTTTTTCAGTCTCTGCTCCATTTGTGTTACTGCATTTCTTTTAGGAAGGAACAATTCTGGGTCAAAAATTTGAAAGTATGTTGGCGTTCCCATCCCTCCACTGGAGACCTAGTCTATTTTCTGGAGGTAGGCTCTTTAGGTTCCATCTCCTCACTGTTGAGCATTGCAGCTAATGTCACGCACACTTAGTCCTGATTGCTTCTCATACCCCATGTCTCTGTGACTTTTTAGAGGTCTCCTGAACCTCTACCCTACCCCTAGCAGCTCCATATTTCCATTTATTTTTCAGTCTCTCTGGGCTTCTGTCTTGTCATCTCTCCATATCTGATCCTGTTCCCCTTTCCCCTTGCCTCTCTTCAATCCCACTCAGGTCCCTCCCTCCATCTGCCTCACATGATCATTGTGTTCCCTCTTCTAACTGGGATGGATGCTTCAATCCCCTCTTCTAACTGGGATTGAAGCATCCTAAAACTTCTTACATTTTGTCAGGTATATCATGGGTATTCTGTGCTTTTTGGCTAGTATCTACTTATCAGTATATACATACCACGCATGTCCTTTTATGTCTGGGTTATGTTACTAAGGATGATAGTTTCTAGTTTCATTTATTTGCATGCAAAATTCAGGATGTCCTCATTTTTAATAGCTGAATTGTGTTCCATTGTGTAAATAAACCACATTTTCTGTATCTATTTTTCAGTCAAAGGATATTTGAGCTACTTCCAGTTATTTTCTATTTCAAATAAAAGTGCTATGAACATAATGGGGCATGTATACTTGTGTTTTGGTGGAACATCTTTGGGTATGCACTCAGGAGTGGTATAGCTGGGTATAGAATCATTTCCAGTTTCCTAAAGAACCACCAGATTGGTTTCCAGAGTGGCTGTACCAGCTTGCAATCCCATCAGCAACAGAAGATTATAGTTCTTTCTTTACATCTTCTCCAGCATTTGCTGTTGCTGGAGCTTTTGATCTTTGCTATTCTGATGGGTGTGAGGTAGAATCTCAGGGTCATTTTGGTTTTCATTTCCCTGCTGATTAAGAATGTTCAACGTTTCTTTAAGTGTTTCTTGGCCATTCAAATTCTTTTGTTGAGAATTCTCACAGTTTAGATTTTGCATTTAAGCACATTTTGACCAACTTTTTGTGTGTCATGAAAATTAAGATCCAGATTTATCCATTTCCATCACATGTTGCAGGATGCAATTATGGAAATGACTCTTTTTTCAGAAATTCTTTTGGAATTCTTATCAAGTTCAATTACCCCTAAGTGTACGTATATGATTATATTTTGCAATATCCTTAGTCATCTGATATATTTCATGCCAATACCACAGTTTCATCCATTCAATGCATTTAATGTTTCTTCATTCCTTCATTTTCTGCCTGAAATAGTTATATTAATTTTGTTGCAATAAAATACCATGTTCTGGAGGAAGAGTGCACCAAAGTGGGTGAAAAAATGGCAGTAGACAACCAGAGCAGGAAACTTAGTGATCACATCTCAAGTCCCTACAGGAAGCAGAGAGCAAAAGCCTTCATGCTGAGGCTGACTAAGGCAACCCAATAGGAGGAAAATAATTCTAAAAGCAGGTAAAAGAATCAAAGATATACTCACAGCCTATGTTAGGAGTCCATAAAAATACCAAGCTAACAGCCATAATGTATGAGCAAAAGATAGGATTCAGACCTATGCCACCAGTTGCTTGCCATTTTAATCTGTGAGTCCAAACACCTGTCCCCACCATGTATGCTCTGCTTAAGTGATTCAGTGGGCAGTGAACCATGTTTTCCTGGGTTCTCCATTTCCTCTGACTCATGCAGTTTTTCCTTCCCCTCTTCCACAGGGTTCTCTTATATTTGAAGGAAGGAATCCAGTGATGACCTCCAATTTAGACATGTTTTTCTGTGTAATTTATGGCTGTTGGGTCTCTGTACCTGATCCCATTTGATGCCAGAGGAAGCTTCTCTAATGGTGACTAAAGACAACACTATTTTATGTGTATAGCAGAATTTCACTAGGAGTCATTTATTTGAAATAATTTATTAATTATTTTTGCCAGTCGTTTTTGTTTCTACCCAGGTCTCTGGACTATCCAGTGTCTAGTCTCTGGGCATTTAGGCAGTGTAGACATTATTTTGTCATGTTTATTGTGCCATGTAGGACACAAGTTAGACCTGTGGTTGGCCCCTCCCACATATTCTATGCTACCATTGCTCCATCACATCTTGATGGTAGGATACATTGTAGTTTGAGGGTTTTGTAACTGTGTTGTTACGAAGATTTCTTTTTACCTAATATGCCCAGTACCTTCTCAAGACAAGTAGAATAATAGAACACAGGGCTTTAAGTTCAGACAAGCTCAACCTCTCTATGTTTAATGGGCTATATAGAAGCTGTCCTCAAAAGTGGGGCCCTACTACCAGTTTTCAGAAAATAACCTTCTGTCCTAGCATCAGACTGGGTTGTTTAGGCATCACCCTGGGATCTCCTCAGACAACAATTTATCCTAATCTAACTGAGTGCCAATGCTGGAAGACTTGCCTGGCTGTAAGTGGTAAGTTCAGGCTCATATCCTCCATTACTAGGAGTTTCCATTTGGTTATCTTTAGATTTCAGGAAAGTTTTTTTTTATTAGATATTTTCTTTATTTACATGTAAAATTTTCTTTCCCAGGTTCCCCTCCAAAAAACAAACAGACAAACAAAAACAACAAGAACAAACCCCTTTTGCCTCCCCCCCTCCCGATGCCTGCCACCCCACCCTCTCCCACTTATTGGCCCTGGCATTCCCATACACTGGGGCACAAAACCTTCCCAAGGCCGAGGTCCTTTCCTCCTATTGATGATCGACTTTGCAATCCTCTACTATACACATGCTGCCAGAACATTCAGTCCCACCCTGTATCATAGCAGCATTATTTATAATATCCAGAAACTGGAAACAACCCAGATGTCCCTCAACAGAGGAATGGATACAGAAAGTGTGGTACATCTACACAATGGAGTACTACTCAGCTATTAAAAACAATGAATTTATGAAATTCTTAGGGAAATGGATGGATCTGAGAGTATCATCCTGAGTGAGGTAACCCAATCACAAAAGATCACACATGGTATGCATTCTTTGATAAGTGGTTATTAGCCCAGAAGTTTGGAATACAGGAAGAATGACACAAGAAACCTAAGAAGAAGGAAGACCAAAAGGTGGACATTTCATTCCTTCTTAAAAAGGGGGAACCAAATACCCACAGAAGGAGTGGCAGAGATTAACTATGGAGCAGAGACTGAAGGAAGATTTGAAAGTTTTACTGAACTACTTTCCATACTACTCCCCAAATACTCTCTAATTCAAACTGTCTCTCCCAAGCTGTCTCGACCTCCATCCATCCACCAACCTGATCTCTTCTGTTCCCATCCCCACCTACCCCTAGTCCTCTAGCAAATTGTACTCTATTACTTTTTCCTAGAGAGCACCATGCTCCCTTCCTTTAGTACTACTCTTTACCTAACCTCTCCAAGCATATAGATTATAGCTTGATTATCATTTACTTAACAGCTAATATCCACCTATAAGTAAAAGCATACCACATTTGTCTGTCTAGGTCTGAATTACTTCATTGAGGATAACTTTATCTATTTGCATCAAATGTCATGCAAATTTCATGATGTCATACTTTTTAACTACTGAGTAATACTCCATTGTGTAAATGTACTATATTTTCTTTATCCATTCTTAAGCTAAGAGACATGTATGTTGTTCCAAGATCTATTTTGCAAAAAGCCACAATGAACATAGTTGAACAGGTATACTTTTGGTAGTATGTATAATCCTTTGGATTTATGCCTGAGTGGGTATATTTGTTTATAGTATTTCATGACATTTTACTTGAAGCAATATTTGTACCTTACATGCTTAATCTCTGCATGAATATACACATAAGCTTCTATTCATAGCTCTGATTGCACAGTCAGAAAAAAATGATAAATCAAGTTTTTAGTTTGTACATAATGTAACAAAGTTCTGTGCAGAAAAGTACAAACTGATACCTCAGGTAGCAATTACATATTCTTAATTGTGATTCAAAGGTTCATAGAATTACCTTTCACTGGTCTGTATAATAACAGGATTTATTTTCTGCTGCTGGGCATGAACAGTGATAGGATTCTGGTCTCTCTCCCATTGCTCTTGATTACTTTTATAATACCTGCAAAAAAGACCTGTCACTTTGCATTTTCAGACTAAGTCATTCTAGTCAGGGAGATGTAAAGAGCTGAGTTTAAAGGAGACAATAAAACTGAGAGTGAAAAAATTATAGGACCAGAATCATTGTTTGAAAATGTGGATGTTTGATTTAAGAAATGCTCCTTTAAGAGGCCCTTGGTCCTGTGAAGGCTCTTCACCCCAATGTAGGGGAATGGCCAAGCCAGTAAGCAGGAGTGGGTGGGTTGATGGGCAGGGGGAGCAGGGAGGGGATAGGGTATTTTCGAAGGGGAAACTAGGAAAGGGATAACATCTGAAATGTAAATAAAGACAATATCTAATTTAAAAAAAAGACATTGTTTAAACTCAGCATTAAGGACATGCATAGAACCCCAGCATCTCAAAAGACTGAGGCAGGAGGATTGCTTACACCCATAAGTTTGAGATATCCTGGGTGATCTTGTCAGGGTGGAGAAAAAGCCACATTAACATGGTAGAAAAATAAGACAAAGGAAAAAGCAATGTTACCGTGTCTTAAGTGTTAGAAAAAGTTTTGTTTATACAAAAATGTTCTATTAAGCTATTGTTATATTTGTGGATGATTTTCAAGTTGGAATCGATTGAGTTCTCTCATATATATGGAAAAGAAAGCTGCTGTGAATCTTTTGATTCAGTAGTTTTTAAAAATAAGCACTTGGTTGAATTAAAAGTTGTTCTGAATTAAGAAATTATGTATTTTAAACTCAATTTGTTCTACTTATTCAGAAACATAAATGAATATATAGGAATATGAAATATATGCAATACATGGAAGTGTTTCAAATCTTAATTCTTTTTTTATTCACTAATTATTTGATTTCATTATATCCTAAATGTTGTGCCCCCCCCCCTGGTTCCCGTCACAGAGTTCTTCCCTCTTTCATTCTTCCCCTCCACCTCTGAGAGGGTACTCCATCCCACCCCCCGGGAACATACACATTCCCTGGGGCATTAAGTTCTCTACAGAATTAGATTCTTCCTCACCCAGTGAGGCTAGACAAAGCAGTCCTCTGCTACCTATGTTCAGGTACTCCTGGACCAGCCCGTGTGTGCTCTTTGGTTAGTGGCTCTGTTAGCACTGAGGTATCGAGGTTAGTTGACAGTATTGGTCTTCCTATAGAGTTACAATCCCTTTCAGCTTTTTCAGTCCTTACCCTAAGTCTCCCATAGCTGGGACCTGGGACTGGTTGTATCTGCATCTGTCTTAGTCAGTTGCTGGTCATATCATTTGAAGACACATAGGCCTACTTCTTACTGTCTGTCATATTTGACTGGTTTCTCTACCTCTGAGATGATGTTGCTACAACCTTGTTATTATCAAGAGTAGTTTCTAGAAACAGCTCTGACAGGATCATACTAGAGTCATTAGAAATAGATCTATTCAGATATTTATAATCCAAAAGGCCATTTTCTTTGGAAGATCTTTGAACTATAGATCAGGTGAATTATCCACGTATTTATTATAATCATTCCCTTGTACTGACTCCATTATACATATCATGACCTATATCAACACTTTGTTACACATTCATTCAATGAGTCTACTTGTCCCTGGGGAAGTTAAAATGTAGTACATCTAGCTTTCAGATATGTTTCTTGTTCTCTGAATTCTAAGGAGAATAATTACATATATTTAATTTATATGTCGAGATAAGTACACCTAGTATTTTTAGAATGCCTGTCACAGTAGTTTGATAGCTTATCACTTATGCTTTTAATATATAATTGGAATGCAGTAGATATACACTGATTTCTAGAAGATTTTAAGGATATTTGTGTTTATTATCAGAGTAAAATAAATAAATTCAAACAAAGGAAGGTTTTAATCATAGTCACAGAGATTAAATTTAATTTGCTTCACAATTGTTCAAAAACCAAAATAATAAAATATAATATGAACAATACTTTCGTTCATATTATAATTTATTTTCTTTTCATTAGCATGTGGTAATTTAATACAATACTAGATGTTAGTGTGATATTTTCTACATGCACATCTGTTCACCATATTCATATCACTAATTTTATATCATCATATATTTGTGTAAATGACATACATGGTAATGATCTCACATCTCAAAATATTTTATGTAGATAATATATTACAAATAAAATATTTTAGTCCTTAAAAAGAAAACAGCTAGATCTTCAATATGAAACTCTGCTTGTCTTAGAACTTGCACGTAAACCAGGCTGGATATGAACTGACAGAAATTCACCCGCTTCTTTCTCCCACGTATTGGATTTGAAGGTATTTTAGAGCATGCCTTAAAATCATTATATGTGGCTCTGTAGAATATTTTAAAGGATACTTCTTAATTGAACTATCTATTATTCTGGACATTTAGGTTATTTTCTTTAATAACTTTCTGTCTGTGAGTCATTATAATAAAATTTTGATCGTAGAAGTATTTATTGTTTGATACATTACTCTACAATTTGCTGTGGGTAATATCAAATAATGAAGAACTTGACACTAAATGTACAAACAGTATACATTGATATAGTTAGTTTCACAAATATACTTTATTTGTAGTCACTATTAAAACATAAAATATCTCAGTTTTGTTTTCTATAGAACTCAGCACCTATTAAATAAAAAACTCTTTAATAACCATGTATGATGTTTTAAATTATGATTTTTCATAACTTTTGTTTTCTATAATTGTTTAAAACACTAATATTTATTTAATATTGTTCCTTACTAAAATCTTGGATATTGTTTTCTAGTTTATAATTGCTCAATTGCAGAGTATATTCCTGAAGTATGTGAAGCTTTTATAGTAATGAGTAGACTTTGATGACATTGATTTGTTATGTAAAGACAGGTTCTGATTAATACTCCTCATTATTATAATTATTCCCTTCATTAAAATTATTTCTGTTCATTATTTAAGTAGTTCACCAAAAATAATGGGGAGAAGGATATAGGATATCTACTGTTTGATGTTGAAATGCAGACCCAGTGTCTATAAACATACATACATACTAGGGTATGGATTTTTTATATCTCTCAGATACTTTACTGAATATAAACACAATAATGAGGCCAAAATACTATAATACCAACAGGTCACTTCCTAAAAATGGACTAGCTCCTCTACACATTGATGTCTAACCTCACTTAAAAGATTCTTTAAAAAATCTTTATAACAATATAATACATTATAAAATACAAGCAATCAACACCTACAAACACAGATATTCACATATGTTTATATGATCATGCAGGTATGTGTGTAAGCACAAACACACATCTCAGAAAATTATTGACAATTTTTATCTTTTACCTGAAGACATTTAGCTTGTTTAACATGCTTGTGAAAATGATGAGTTTAATTATGAAGATGTGTGTGTGTAGCATGCAATATAATTGATTTCATTTTTTTACCATTTTGGTAGGTTACTGTCTAGAAAAATATTTTGAAAAAATATCAGCACATTTTTCAATTATTTATGTTTGATTTTAATTAATTTCTCAATATGTTAAAACATAAAAGAGTTCACAGAACTGACTCATAAACTTGGCTCTCTTGCAGGATCATATGGGACTCTACTAATCAAGACATTTTAAAGCAAGTTCAATAAAATATTTCTAATTCTGTGGTGAGATTTCCATATACTCTGCACTTTCTTCAAAAATGAAAAATGAAAAACGAAAAAGAAAGAAAAAAAATGGAAGCAAGCAAGCAAGCAGACAAGGAAAGAAAGATGGTTTTCTTGTGGATTATCCACTCACCTAAGATTTCAGAAAGAAACGAAGCTGCCAGGGAAGGTCTTGCTTCAGGACATTAATAACTAATACCTGACTGTACACACATTTGTTTGGGACAATTAGCAGCATTTGTGAGAGGAATATGCTACAGACCTCCAGCAAGCCAGACCAAGGGGCATTTTAAAATATCTTACACTGGAGCACCTGAATGGGTTGTCAACAATTTCGAGTTTGAGAAAATTTGCTGCACCCCTCCCCCCAGACACACACACTGACCTGACCCTTTCCCACAGTGCTTTCTCCAAGACTTAGCGGGTTATGTGATGGAAAAGAAAAAAAAAAAAATCAAAAACCCTGATCATGCCAAGTTAAGCTAAAAAATAGGAGATGTAAGAATATGATTTTCCTTTCTGCTAAAATAAACATTGACTAAGAAAGGCAACTTTCTCAAACCCCTAAAGTACAAGTCTAATTATAAACTCTTAAATAGTCTAAAGTGAGCACTAACTGAACCTGATAGGTAAATTAACGCCGCGGGCCAATCTAGTGCAATGTTCTGGCTTTGACACTTTTCTTAACATTTTCCCTCCTTCCTAATGCTGAGATTGAAAGTGAGTTTCTAATTCTTATTCCACTCATTACTCAACAGGAACACCGAGGTCACAGCAAATAAAGCAGTATGAGTTAATGAGAACAGCTTTAGCCAAAGAGGAGGTATTTCTCTGAGTACATCAAGTGCTTCACATATATTAAGAAACCCCAGCTGAATCGATTTAATAATGTTGGGATTTACACAATTATTACAGAACCTTCATTATTCACCCCGTCTGCACATACCACAGCACAAATGAACATCTCAGCCTGGTGGTATTAACGCTGCCATTTCCCTCACCCATTCCCAGACCATCTGCTAGGCGTTGATCACTCACTGCTTTAGCATTTAACAGTTACCCAACTGCAACTTAGCAGATTTGTGTACTCTTGCAAACAGCTGGTTTAATAACTGCTTCAGAGCTTTTAGATAAAGAAATTATTTTGTAGTTCTTTATAATACTCTTATTTTTCTTTTATTGACGCCTCTGAGGAAGGAGTTTTGCACTTGCTCCATTTATGCATCTGCAATTGCTCGTAATATTTCTTGTCACATTTGGAAACATAGCTTCAGAATTTATAGTGCGGTTATGCAGGAATTTTTATTGCCATTCTTGTTTTTACCGTTTGTTTGTTCAAAAGTCTCAGAGGACTGGAGAGAAACATTTGTGAGAAATAATTTAGTGTAGCACAACTGCATAAATTTGGGTTTTCTGAGTTTCCATCTCCCTGATAAAGAAACTATGAGGGAAAAAATGTGCTTCAATATCCCAGGGCTCAACTAGCCATAATCTTGGAATAGTTTTTAAGTTATATCTATGAACTGGCTGCTCTTTTGGGAGCCAGAGGAAACTCACAGATTGGGCCTATGTATTCACCAGCCCTGGTCTGCTGCTCCATCTGTGGAGTGGTTGTTATGTGTGTTTGTTACAGTTCAGCAGAGTGTATTTTATTAAAGAAGCGGAAGGGAAAACGATTGGGTTCTTATGGCTTTCCTGAAAAGCCATTATTTTTTAATGGATTTTATTATTTTAAAACATTATTTTAAAGTTTATTTGTGATTTAAATGTTTACCCAGTTCTCATTTTACATTGTCCCTCATTGTAGGAGATTGCGACTATCTGTGAGTTTGGAGTCTGCTCATTGGTCGGACTGATTGTGAGGGGTTTCCCGACATGAATCTCTTGAATCCAGTTGTGTTGCTGTTCTGATTCATTTATATCTACACTCTCATACTCATCACAGTCTTTTATAATGAATAAAAACTAAATACTATGCCCCTTTTAAATTAAAATTTGAATTTTAAAATATTTCATATGGTACTTGAAATCTCTCTTCCCCGTCTACTATCTTGCATATTGTTTATTATTCCTTTATTATTTTTTCACACATAAAGGCATACACGCACGCACACACACACACAAACCAGATGAGTCCACTTAGTGCCACTTGTAAATATGAGTTTATAACTGACCATAAGGATGGGGTTGGATCACTAGGCTCTTCCCTCTAAAAGACTGTGTCTCACACTCTCAGCCACATTGGTTATCTGTAGCTTTTTATGTAGGTATGTGATCTTGTGAGAATTTCCCTGTGCACACTGAGAGTCATTTAAAAATATGAATCATTTTGCAAACAAGTTTAATATTTTGCTTCATTGTGCCATTTGAATAAAGAAAAGCTACTGATGTATTTGAGTTAATTTTGTATCCAGACACTTTGATGACTTTGTTTATCAGCTGTTGAAGTTCTCTGTTAGAATTTTGAGGGTTGCTTATGTGTACTATCATATCATCTGCCAATAGTAATACCTTGACGTCTTCTTTGTTAATTTGTAGCCTCTTGATCTCTATTTGTTATTTTATTGCTCTAGCTAGAATTTCCAGTAATATATTGAATAGATATGGGAGAATGGGCAGCCTTATCTTGCCCCTTATTTTAGTAGAATTGCTTCAAGTATCTCTCCATTTAATTTGATATTGGCTGTTGGTTTGCTGTATATTGCTTTTATTATGTACCTTGAATTCTTGATCTCTCCAATACTTTTAACATGAACGGGTGTTGTATTTTTTCAAAGGCTTTTTCAGCATCTAATGAGATGTTCATGTGTTCATTTTTCCCTTTTAGTTTGTTTATATAGTGGATTATTTAATGTATTTTTTTTGAACCAACCTTGCATCTTTGGGATGAAGCCTAATTGATTGTGGTGAATGATGGTTTTGATATATTTTTGGATTTGGAATACAAGATTCTTTTGAGTCTTTTGCATTGACATTCATAAATGAAATTAGTCTGAAGTTCTCTTTTATTGTTGGGTCCTTGTATGGTTTAGGTATCAGAGTAATTGGGTCTTCATAGAATGAATTATGTAGTGCTCCTTCTGTTTCTATTTTAATGAATATTTTGAGGAGTATTGGTATTAGCTCTCCATTGAAGTTCTGGTAGAATTCTGCACCAAAGCCATTTGGTCCTGGCCTTATATTGCTTGGTAGATTTAGAATGGTTTCTTCTATTTCTTTAGGGGATATGGGCCTGTTTAGATAGTTTACTAATCTTGATTTTGCTTCGGCATGTAGTATCTGTCTAGAAAATATTCCACTCCATCTAGATTTTTCAGTTTTGTCTAGTATAGACTTTTGTAGTAGGATCTGATGACTTTTTTAAAATTTCCTCAGTTTCTGTTGTTACGGCTACCTTTTCATTTCTGATCTCGTTAATTTGGATACTGTCTCTGTGTCCTCTGGTTAGACTGGCCAAGAGTTTGTCTATCCTGTTGACTTTCTCAAAGAATCAGCTCCTGGATTTGTTGATTTCCAGATTCTTTGTATAGTTCTTTTTGTTCTTACTTGGTTGATTTCAGCCCTGAGTTTGATTACTTCCTGCTTTATATTCCTCTTCAGTGTATTTGCTTTTGTTCTAGAGCTCTCAGATGTGCTGTTAAGCTGCTAGTGTATGCTTTCTCCAGTGTCTTCATGGAGGCACTCAGTGCTATGAGTTTTCTTTTTAGCACTGCTTTCATTGTACCCCACAAGTTTGGGTATGGATTGCCTTCATTTTCATTAAATTCTAAAAAGTTTTATTTTCTTTTGTAATTTATTCCCTGACTAAGTTATCAGTGAGTAGAGAGTTGTTCAATTTCCATGTGTAGGTGGGTTTTTGGTTGTTGGTTTGTTTTTTGTTTGTTTGTTTGTTTGTTATTGAAGATCAGGCTTAGGCTGTGGTGATCTGATTGAGTACATGGGATTATTTCAGTTTTTTTTATATTGGTTGAAGCTTATTTTGTTGCTGATTATATGGTCTATTTCAAATAAGGTACTATGAGGTACTGAGAAGAAGGTATATTCTTTTGTGTTAGGGTGAAATGTTCTGTAAATACTTGTTTTATCCATTTTGGTTCATAACCTCCATCTCTTTAGTTTCTTTTTCAATGTTTAGTAATTAAAAAAAATGCAGGTAGGCATGTCATTGAAGGCTGACATCAAACTAGCTGCTTTTAGTGGTAATTTGTTTATTTATATTCAGGCTTTATTTAAATACTATAAATAAAAGAAGTACATATAAAGTATAGCATGAATGATGGCAAAATGCATTATAAGTACTCTGGCAACTTACATATAGTATATCTGTCAACAGTAATGTGGGGTTTTCTCTTTTGCTTTAACTACAAATGCAGATAATATTTAAAAGTAAAAGTAAATGGAATCAAATTTTTCTGGATACATTTACCATGGGTTTTGGATTTAATGTACCTTCTGATATAATTGAGAGAGTTCATCAACCTTCCAAACAATGAAAAAAAGTAATTAACCTCTGTCTTTCAATTACAAAACTACTTGTGCTTATACATTATTCAATGAATAAATCCTAATATTTGCCCATTGAGATAGTAGATATGGTATTTTAAGTAATAAAAAAAATTAAGGATTTCATTATTTTTCTGTATTCAGATTTTTAGGTCTCCTTTTTCCTTAGTGAAAGATATTTTGTACATACATGTTTTAATAATATTAATATTAATTAGCTGAAAATTTTGCTACCTTGTCTTTCTCAATATACATTTCCCTGTTTGTATAGACTCAGAACTTTGTCACAAAGTTACTTTCCTATAGATTGAAATCAAAACAAACCTTTGTTTTACAGGTCTATTATAAAGACATAATACTTTGTTTTCAATCTACATTAAATAAGGGAGATAACCAATTTTATGAATGAACCAAACACATAAGTGTAAATGAGTAAAGCATGAACTCTTGGTACCAGAGAGTTAGCTATCAGATAACAAAGACAGGATTTCTTGAGAGTGAGAAAAGTACCTCAGTCTGGATGAGATATTTCAGGAAGAAATACGTAAGAAGGAAGTTTTATAACATGAGGATCTGCTTATTTCTAGAGTCCAGACAAAACTTCTAAAAGGAGACTATCTGTTATTAGGATTAAATTCTATGGAAGGTTAATAAACAAAAATTCTGAGCCTTTCCAGAAGGTTCAAATTATGACATGAATCAATTATGAACCCTAGAAAATTCTAAATTTTCAGAATTTGCCAGAAAAAAATACTCAGCAGTATGAAATAATGATGCTTATATTAAGTGTGGTTTTCTTTTTTGTAGTGTTAAGTAGTTTGTGTATTTTCTTGAAAAGTATTCCAGAACAAAGCTAATATGAATATAACATTTATATATGTTATATTCATATTAGCTTATATATATATATATATATATATATTAGCTTATAGCATATATAGCATATATATATGTTAAAATACACAAAAATATCCTAATGATAGATAGGTTAGATGAAAACAGTTTCCATTGATGCATACATTTGAATATTTGGTTCCCTGTTTTTGTACTATTTTTGGAAAGATTAGGAGGTAGTATTTTTTTTTTACTAGAAAAAAAGAAAAACTAAAACAATCCCTTGTTCCCTCCCCCCTCCCCCTGCTCACCATCCCACCTTCTCCAGCTTACTGGCCCTGGCATTCAACTACACTGGAGAAGAAAACCTTCACAGGGCAAAGGTCCTCTCCTCCCATTGATGACCAGCTTGGCCATCCACTGCTATACGAATGCTGCTGGAGCCATGAGTCCCCCCATGTGTACTCTTTGGTTGAAGTTTTAGTCCCTGGGAGCTCTGAGAGTACTAGTTAATTCATATTGATGTTCCTTCTAAGGGGCTGCAAACCCTTCAGCTCCTTGGGTCCTTTCTCTAGCTCCTTCATTGGGGACCATGTACTCAGTTCAATGGATGGCTGTGAGCCTCTACTTTCGTATTATTCGGGTACTATCAGAGCCTCTCAGGAGACAGCTATCTCAGGCTCCTATCATCCAGCACTTATTGGCATCCACAATAGTGTCTAGATTTGATGATTGAATATGGGAAAGATTCCCAGGTGGAGCAGTCTCTGATTTGTCCTTCCTTTAGTCTCTGCTCCATAGTTAGCCTCTACAACTCCTTCCATGGGTATTTTGTTCCCCCTTTTAAGAAGGAACTAAGTATCCTCACTTTGGTCTTCCTTCTTGAGTTTCTTATGGTTTGTGGTTTGTACTTTGTGTATTCCAGATCTTCTAGGCTAATATCCACTTATCAGAGAATGCATACCATGTGTGTTATTTTTCATTGGATTACCTCACTCAGGATGATATTATCCAGGTCCACCCATTTCCCCAAGAATTTCATAACTTCATTGTTTTTAATAGCTGAGTAGTATTCCATTGTGTAAATGTACCACATTTTCTGTATCCATTCCTCTGTTGAGGGACTTCAGGGTTGTTTCCAGTTTCTGGCTATTATAAATAAGTCTACTATGAACATAGTGGAGCATGTGTCCTTCTTACATGTTGGAGCACCTTCTGGGTATAAGCCCAGGAGTGGTATAGCTGGGCCCTCTTGTAGTAATTTGACCAATTTCTGGAGGAACCATCACACTGATTTCCAGAGTGGTTGTTACCAGCTTGTAATTCCACCAGCAATGAAGGAGTGTTCCTCTTTCTCCACAACCTCTCCAGCATCTGCGGTCACATGAGTTTTTTATCCTAGCCATTCTGACTGCTGTGAGATGGAATCTCAGGGTTATTTTGATTTGCACTTCCTTGATGACTCAGAATGTTGAACATTTCTTTAGGCGCTTCTCAGCCATTCGGTATTCATCAGTTGAGAATTCTTTGTTTAGCTCTGTATCCCATTTTTTAGTAGGGTTATTTGTTTCTCTGGAGTTTAACTTCTTGAGTTCTTTGTATATATTGGATGTTAGCCCTCTATCAAATATAAGATTGGTAAAGATCTTTTCCCAATTTGTTGGTTGCTGTTTTGTGGAGGTAGGATCTTGTTAAAGAAAGTATGTTACTGATGTGGTGGCAGGTCTGAAGTTTCAAAAACTTATGTCAGGCCCGGTCTTTTCTCTCTCTCTCTCTCTCTCTCTCTCTCTCTCTCTCTCTCTCTCTCT
>JADRCD010045857.1:0-17184 GCA_019843815.1 Montemys delectorum | reverse complement strand
GTGTGTGTGTGTGTGTGTGTGTGTGTGTGTGTGTGTGTGTGTGTGTGTGTGTGCTTATGTGGAGGTCAGAGGACAAGTTTTAATACTTGGATCTCTCATTGCACTATGTGACTGAACTCTGGCCATCACTACAGCCTTGACTACCAGGTCCTTTTATCTACTGAGCCACTATCTGATAATGGTTTCTTACCTTTAAAATTTAGAGTGAAGGACTGGAAAGATGGCTCAGCAGTAAGACTTGTGCTTCTAAAGGACATAGGTTTGAGTCTCAGAACCCACATGATGGCTTACAACTGTCTGTAACTTCGCTTTCAGGGGATTTAATGGCCTGTTCTGGCCTCCACAGGAATTATGCACATGTAGTACACAGACATACATGCAGGAAAAATACCACATACAAAATAAAATTAGGATGTGTTTATTGGCCAGTTTATTCAGAATGAAGGTTTAAAACAAAGTAGAATTTTTTAGGAGGCCAGTCATGGTGCTAAACAATAATTTCAGTACGTTGAATGCTAAGCATAGCAGGTCATTAGTTTGAGGTCATCCTGACAACATAGCTAGGCCCTTTCTCAAAAACATTAAAATAAAATAACATATATACTCTGGAAAATAGTTTAGCATTTTCTCAAAATGCTAATCAGTTACCCTGACCCAACAGCTCCATTCCTGTTTATATACTAAAGCAAAATAAAAACATATCCACACAAAAATGTACATAGATATTCAAAGCAACATTGTTGATAATTGCCAAAAGTGGACACAGCCCAAAAATGTATCACTGATGGATAAATCCTTAAATAAATGTAGTATGCCCATTCAATAGTATATTTTCAACAATTCAAAGGAATATAGTATTGATATTTGGATAACCCTTAAATGTAGCATGCAATTTGAAAGAATCTAGCTACAAAAAGATATATGTATTCATGTGTATATTATATATATATATATATATTATATGATTGAATTTGTGAAATGTCCTAAATAGACAAATCAATGGAGTTAAAAAATAGATTAGTAATTACCAGAGAGTAAAACAAAATTTTAATGGGATTGACAACTAACATATAAGTGGTTTCTTTTGTGAGTAATCAAATATTACAATTTAATAATTAATTAAGAACCATAAATATATTATAATGCATTGAATTACATATTTTAAGGGATTATAGTTTGTGTTAGGAGAATTATATCTCAGTGGAAATTATTGCACACAATAGTGACTATCCAGAAAATCCGTAACTTAAAATTTTAAGGAGTTTGTAGACTCAAAACATAATTAAAAGCTGGAGAAGTGATTCAGCAGTTAAGAGCACTTATTGCTCTTCTAGAAGTCCTAAGTTCAAGTCCCAGTATCCAGATCAGATGACTCATAACTACCTGTCACTCCAGGTCCAGGAAAACCAACACCTCTTGACTCTGTACAATACACACATATATGCACATATATGCATGCACATAATTCAGAATAATTTAAAAGAAAATTAAGGTTGATGTTTTTGGGATTTTTTGTTTTGTTTTGTTTTGTTTTGTTTTTTTACATCCAGGAAATTTTAGCCAGTGTAATGATTAAGAATCTGGATACTGGAGAAGAAATACCTTTAAGTCTTGCTGAAGAGAAGTTGCCAACAGGTATTAATCCTCTTACTCTGCACATCATGAGAAGGACAAAGGAATACGTAAGGTATGACTTAAAGTTATTTAACATTGACACTATTGCAATGGGGTAGTGATTATTTAAGTTTGTGAACTACAACTATCCCTATTTAGTTAAACTAAATTTTCTGTTTTAATGGAAAGGTAAAATTAGTTCAACTGTATTCTTTACCTTTTATCTATGTTATAGATACATAGTTATATAAGATAGATAGATAGATAGATAGATAGATAGATAGATAGATAGATAGACAGATAGATAGGGAGAGTATTCTAAATCTTTTATCTCATACTCTTTAGTTTCTTGTCTTTTAAAATGACTTTTGCTGGAGACAGTATTAAAACAATACATTAAGATTAAAAAGCCAAGTGTGAGGAGCACTTAGTCTTCCTAAACTTTGCTTTCTAAGTATTTGTAGTGTTTATTGTAATCAGAAAAAATGCTTAAGAGTGAAGAGACTGATCTTTGTTGTGTAATTCAGACTAAGGAATAAGTTCTAGAAAAGCAAGTACTTTTATTAAATTTAATATATCTTGTATGTGATGGACTAAGAAAAAGCTATCTACAAGTTACTTTATTATTAGTATGTACAGCCTTGTTATAGTATGATATCATAAGCTATTAAATTACATTAACTTAAATTTTACACATTGCATCTTGCTTTAAAATTCTATACTTTAAACTTTTAAAATATTTAGTACTTCTCTGGTTCGTCATTAATTTGAAAATTATATAAAACTTATTAAGATAAATTGTCTTATTCTGATTAGTACCTGAATAATAAGCATTAGCGTACATTTTTGAGAAGCAAAGTGATTTCTTTTCAACTCACTTCCTCTTTCTTCTTGTAGCAATGATGCTACACAGTCAGATGATGAAGAAAAGTTACAGTCACAACAAACAGATACTGATGGAGGAAGGTTAAAACAGAAAACGTGAGTTATACTACATCCCTTTTCTTCTTTCTAAGTGTTTATTAGAAGGCTAATAAAATTGCCAGGTATATTTTTAATAAAAAATGTAATATAAAAATATTCTTGGCCACTTTTTTCATTATTGTAAGTTAGGTCTTATAAACAGATTTATCTCCTATATAACCCCTAGCTACACTGATTCTGAAGCTTCTAATATGATGTTATTATTTCCACCATTCCAGTATTGATCTGTTTCCTGGACTAATTATCATTGACCGGTCATTGATCTATCATAAACTCATAAGATGATCAAATCCTTGCAATATTGCTTGGGCATATATGCTACCACTTAATTCTAGTAACTTCTTTCTCATAATTTCTTTCAGCTTGAGAGAGTTGCTTTGAATTGGAGTATGTGGTCACTCTTCTGATGGTTTTAAATCAGTGATAAATGTGCATTTCATACTACTCTTCCCTACCCTCTATTGATTGTCATGGCTGTCTTACATTTGTATGAGTTATTTTTAAAGGATCTTACATAAAGGAAATGGATCAATATATTTTTTTATCATCCTTGTAGTGTTTTCCATCATAGGTTCTAGACTGTGAGTAAACGAACATCATTGTCCTTAAATATCCTTACCCCTTCTTGTCATCTTTCCAAACCCTAGTTCTATTTCTGCAAAAACTATATAATAATCTTCCTAACTACTCCAGTTCATAACAAGTCTGTATCCACATAACTCAATTTTATCTTCAGCATGCTATCTTAATGCCATTTTCTAATTTTAAAAGCAAAACATTTTATCAACACATATTATACTGATTGTTCATTATGACCCTTTAATACATGTATATGATGTATTTGATCATAGCCATCTCTATTTCCTTTCTTTTCTCCTCCTCCTGCTGATCTCTTTTCTTTCTATTTTCTTTTTTGTATTGGTTATTTTATTTATTTACATTTCAAATGTTGTCCTTCTTCCCAGTTTCCCTTCCACAAACACACCATCCCATCCTCTCTCCCCTTTGCCTCTATGAAGGTGCTCCTCCACCCACCTACCCCATTCCTGAATCATCACTCTAGCATCCCCTTATGCTAGAGCATCAAGCCTCCACAGGACCAAAGGCCTCTCCCATTGATGACAGACCAGGCCATCCTCTGCTATGTATGTGTCTGGAGCTATGGGTCCCTCCATGTATACTCTAGAATTGGTGGTTTAGTTCCTGGGAGCTCTTGAAGTCTGGTTGGCTGATATTGTTATTCTTATCTATGATTATGAGATTATGTATTTAGACTACAGTCTACTGGTTTACAAAAGTGGAAGTAGGTTCTTCTTTAGTGTCCATAACCTCTTAGCTGTAGATAATTGTTTGGTTTTCAGTACCAGGCATAAATCTCTATTCATGTGGTGTCTGCAGATGGGAAGAATCCCTAGGTGGGGTGGTCTCTGAGTGGCCTTTCCTTTAGTCTCTGCTCCATTTTTTGTTTCTTCATTTCCTTTAGATAGGAGCAATTTTGTGTTAAAATTTTTGAGATGGAGGGTGGTCCCATCCCTGAACTGGGGGCCATGCCTATCTACTGGAGATGGTCTCTATAAATTCTCTCTCCTCTTTGTTGCGTATTTCAGCTAATGTCATCCCTGTTGGGCCCTGGGAACCTTTGCTTCCCTGGTATCTAGAACTTTCTAGTGGCTATCCCCAGTTCCCCATCCCCTATTGCTACATATTTTTGTTCAATTTAGTGACCCTCTGTACTTCTCTTCTGTATCTTCCCATACCTGATCTTGTCTCTGCTTTTTTTTCCCTCCCTCTCTTCCTTCCCTTCCAGGTCCCTCCCTGCCGTCTACCTCCCTTGATTATTTTGTTCCCCTTTCTAAGTAATATTGAGGCATCCACACTTTGGTCTTCCTTCTTCTTAAACTTCATATGGTTTGTGAGTTGTATAATGAATTGGAATTCTGTGCTGGGCTAGTATCCATTTATCAGTGAGTGCATACAGTGTGTGTTCCTTTGTGTCTAGATTACCTCACATAGGGTGATATTTTTTAGTTCCATCCATTTGCCTGCGAATGTCATGAATTATATTGTTTTTAATAGCTGAGTAGTACCCCATTGTGTAGATGTACCACATTTTCTGTATCCATTCCTCTGTTGAGGGACATCTGGGTTGTTTCCAGCTTACATTTAGGTTCCTTCCAGCTTCTGGCTATTATAAATAAGGCTGCTATGAACATGGTGGAGCACGTGTCCTTACTACATGTTGGAGCATCTTCTGGGTATATGCCCAGGAGTGGTATAGCTGGGTCCTCTAGTAGTAGTATGTGCAATTTCTGGAGGAACCACCAAACTGATTTCCAGAGTTATTATACCAGTTTGCAATCCCACCAGCAATGGAGGAGTGTTCCTCTTTCTCCAAATTCTCACCAGCATCTGCTGTCACCTGAGTTTTTGATCTTAGCCATTCTGACTGGTGTGAGGTGGAATCTCAGGGTTGTTTTGATTTGCACTTCCCTGATGACTAAGGATGTTGAACATTTCTTTAGGTACTTCTCAGCCATTTGAGAATTCTTTGCTTAGCTCTGTACCCCATTTTTTAATAGGATTATTTAGTTCTCTGGAGTCTAACTTCTTGAGTTCTTTGTATATATTGGATGTTAGCCCTCTATCAGATATGGGATTGGTAAAGATCTTTTCCTAATCTGTTGGTTGCCATTTTGTCCTATTGACAGTGTCCTTTGCCTTACAGAAGCTTTTCCATTTTATGAGGCCCCATTTGTCAATTCTTGATCTTAGAGCATAAGCTATTAGTGTTTTGTTTAGGAAATTTCCCCCTGTGCCCATGTATTTGAGGCTCTTTCCTACTTTCTCTTCTATTAGACTCAGTGTATCTGGTTTTATGTGGAGGTGCTTAATCCACTTGGACTTGAGCTTTGTACAAGGAGATAGGAATGGATCAATTTACATTCTTCCATATGCTGACCACCAGTTGAACCAACACCATTTGTTGAATAGGCTATCCTTTTTCCACTGTATGGTTTTGACTTCTTCGTCAAAGATCAGGTGACCATAGGTGTGTGGGTTTGTTTCTGGGTCTTCAAATCTATTCCACTGATCTGCTTGTCTGTCTCTGTACCAATGCTATGCGGTTTTTATTACTATTGCTCTGTAGTACAATTTGAGTTCCCGGATGGTGATTCCACCAGAGGTTCTTTTATTGTTGAGAAGAGTTTTCTCTATCCTGGGTTTTTTGTTATTCCAGATGAATTTGAGAATTGCTCTTTCTATCTGAAGAATTGAGTTGGAATTTTGATGGGGATTGCATTGAATCTATAGATTGCTTTTGGTAAGATGGCCATTTTTACTATATTAATCCTGACAATACAACATGCCTTCATGTTAAAAGTCTTGGAAAGATCAGGAATTCAAGGCCCATACCTAAACACAATAAAAGCAATATACAGAAACCAGCAGCCAACATCAAACTAAATGGAGAGAAACTTGAAGCAATC
Organism: Montemys delectorum; assembly: GCA_019843815.1. NCBI lineage: Eukaryota > Metazoa > Chordata > Mammalia > Rodentia > Muridae > Montemys > Montemys delectorum. The sequence goes on along the minus strand of JADRCD010045857.1, from coordinate 11,098 downwards.
CTACTAAAGTAGACAAGGCTGCCCACTTTCTCCTACTTTATTCAATACAGTGCTTGAAGCCCTAGCCCGAGCAATTAGACAACAAAAGGAAGTCAAAGGGGTATAAATTGGAAAGAAAGAGGTCAAGATATCACTGTTGGCAGATGATATGATAGTATATATATAAGCAACCCCAAAAATTCCACCAGAGAACTACAGCTGATAAGCAAATTTACCAAAGTGGCTGCATATAAATTTAACTCAAACAAACTAGTGGCTTTCCTCTACTCAAAAGATAAAAGGACTGACTAAGAAATTAGGGAAATGACCCCCTTCACAGTAGTCACAAATAATATTACATACCTCAGTGTAACTCTAACTAAGCAAGTGAAAGGTCTGTACGACAAGAACTTCAAGTCTCTGAAGAAGGAAATCAAGGAAGACCTCAGAAGATGGAAAGATCTCCTTTCTCTTTCTTACTAGTTTCCTTTCTACTTTGATGTCTTTTGGGGGGTTGTTTTGTTTTCTTTAATTTATCATTGAGTTTAATTAAGGGTTACTTTCAGGATCTTAGGCAACATCTCAGTGGCTACCCTGAAGAAGTGTTACTCTCTCCTAGTAGCCATTAACTGCCTATAGATCCTTCAGATGGAGTATGGCCTTGTGAGACAAAAGCCAATACATTTTAAACAGCTAAACAAGGTGATATGTAAGATTTATGATTCTATGGTTCTTCTATTACCCTGCCCAAATACCTAGTATATTGGTGGTCATAAGGATTGTGCAGGATTGTATATGAGTCACTAAAGTGGCAATATTGCCATATAAAGTCCAAAGCAAATGGTCCACTTAAGCGTGATTCTTTTTTTTTTTTTTTTTGGTATATTAAGTGAGGTTAGATTGTTTGTAGAAGGTGTGCCAAAAATGTGGATATTTGAAACTGAGCTGTCTAACAGTGACAACTCTTAGGGTACAGAAATTTAAGAATTGTTCTGGAAATGTCACTATGTAAGTGATCTGTTGTACAGTCTATGCCCTAAAGCTCATTTTTTTTTTCTATTTTGGTTTTCCTATGCAAGTTCTCACTATATGACTCTGCATACTAACTCAGTCTGGCCTTGAACTCACAGCCTCCTACTTTTTTGTCCTGGGTTTTACAATTATAGGCACATATTACTATGTACTATTAAAGCCCATTTTTCTAAGAGAAAAAAAATTCCCCTTTATTCAATTTTATTCTTGATTTATATATCATTTTTAAATCTGGTTATCTAGTACCTGAGCTTCCCAAGTAACAGAGAAGCTGCAAATCGTGACATACACATTAACATGTAAGACTTTTGGGCAATATTCAGATTGTAAGATTGTAATCAGAAAATGATGAGAGGACCCATACATAGTACAATACTCTGTATATGCAGGGGCTCTTTCCAGCTTTTTCTCTTACCATGATACACATAGAACATAGAAGTGTTTGAACTGAGTAATGGGGTAAACCAAGAAGTCAGCCAGTGCCCAAAAGAGAATGGCCTGTGGTTCTGACTTTTCTGGAACATAACAAGTTTTTTTGAAATCTGAGGAAGCTACCCATAATTGAGCCTAAGTGAATCTTATCTGAAAAGCTTTCAGAAATGTATGAGTGATAACTGACACTATTTATCATTGAAAAGATACTAAATTTTAAGTGCCATATAAAAAGGCATGAAAGTTTATATTTTAGAAAGTCACTTCGTCAATGATTTAAACTTCTTCTTGGCTTTGTTGTTCTTGTTGTTGTTGTTTTGTTTTTTCTAGACATGGTTTCTCTGTGTTGCCCTGGCTGTCCTAGAACTCACTCTGTAGACCAGGCTGGCCTTGAACTCAGAAATCCACCTGCCTCTGTCTCCCAAGTGCTGGGATTAAAGGTGTGCACCACCACTGCCCAGCTTTGGCTTTTAACTAGTAATCATTTTAGTTTTATTTCCTGTTGGCATGATAAAAAACCATGATAAGAGCAGCTTAAAAGAGAAAGGGTGCATTTGGCTCATAGCTTATAATTGCAAGCAAGGCAGTTCCTTCAAGGCATCAGGCACTTGAAGCAGCTAGTCATAATGCATCCACAGTCAATAGCAGAGAGGCATGAATTAATACCTGCACATTAGTTCTCAGCAAGATTTCTCTACTTTAAAATGATCCAAGATCCTCTACCCAGGGAATGGTGTCACCCATAGTCTTCCCATTAATCAAGACATGCTTATAGACATGCTCACAGGCTAACCCAATGTAGACCATTTCTTAGAGAACCTTCCTTTGCAGGTGATTCTAGAGTATGTCAAATTGGCAATTAAAACTAAACGTCATTGTAGTAAACTTAAAGTTACCTGTAAAGTAGCCTCCTTATTTTGCTTTGAGAAACTGGCTTTATAGGGGTGAGGATGTAGCTCAATGGTAGAGTGCTCACCTAGCATATGCGAGACACTTGGTTCAATCCCCAGTGCTACAAAAATATTTTATCTCTGTTTTATGATGATTGAAAGTAGAACAGAAATGTTTAAAAATGAAAATAAAAGTTTCTATTAATCTCACAGCCAGAAATCATCAGTGTTCTAATTATTTTTGAATCAAGATTCTTCATAACTTTTTTCACAATGTTGGTAAATCAAAACTAGAGACCAGCACATGCTAAGGAAGCACACTATCACTGAGCTAGACCCACAGTCCCAGAATATTTGTTTCTTACAAAAGAAGGATTATGTTATATCTGTAAATTGTTAGCTTATATTTTTATTCCTGTAATAGAACAAATCATGGTATCTCTTTATGGTAGTAGCCAAAATATATTGCAGTCTTTCTGCGGACCATATGTAGGAATCAGTTGCTGTGGATACAGTAGTTAAGACAATTACACTCATACATTCATGGACCTTCCAGTTAAATGATGGGGCAGATACTAAATATGTAATTATATATAAAATTGCAGCTATATTTATGATTGCTCTCAAAGAAAACTAGGAGGTACTATGGAAGTGTACAACAAGAAAACATATTTTGGTTCAAGGAAGCCCTTTTTAAGAGAAGATTATTTGATCTGAGACCTAAAGGGTAAATAGAAATTAGTAACCAGTGCTGGAGTGTTCATGTCAGAAGTAAACATATGTGTAAAGACCATAAGGTGAATAAGAGCTTGGCAATTCGAAGAACAGGTATTTGTTTTATTATATTTTATACCAACACTTATTTATTTTGCTGTTGATGCACATATATGTGTTTTAATTGAAAAGATAATAATTAGATCATGTTTTGGAAGTGTTTGATAATTGTATTACTTTGTGTTTGAGAGTGTCTATTAGGAAAGCTCAGCCTAATTTTATTACATTGTATACCCAAATGAAAGAAAAAATACACAAGAGATCATCTTAGACTTCCCAGGTATTCTATCTAATAGACAAATGACTTTATTTTACTCTTCCTTTTTGTTGGTAAAAATATATTCTTAGAGACAAGTCTCTAAAGTAGTCTTGTCATGATTATTTAACTGCATATTTTGGCTTCTCCACAAGCTCTTCAAATCAGATTATATGGGGATAGGTCCAACAGATCTGCTTAAACATGCCCATCTCCACCCCACCACTGTCAGTGAATTATTATTCACACTGGAAAGGTGTAGGTCTAGAATATATGAGAACTGTGAACTGGTAGGAATCATATTCATGTATATTTTCTCTGTAGTGTATGGAATCATATTCATGTATATTTTCTCTGTAGTGTATTAACTTGAATATATTCATTCTATAAAAAAAGTAACATGAAAACTTGAATACTTCCTATTAATGTTTCAAAAGATAGCTCTTAGGTTTGTCTATGGATAGTTCCCATGGCACAGGCTGTGACAATATACTTTTGGTATATTTTCTTCAGGACTCAACTAAAGAAATTTCTTGGAAAATCAGTGAAGAGAGCAAAGCATCTTGCTGAGGAATATGGTGAACGTGCTATAAATAAAGTTAAAAGTGTAAGAGATGAAGGTCAGTAAAATAAGTATGTTTCAACTAAATACTCCATTAATGTGTGTACTCTAAATTTAGTTTTTCATTTATAAGAAGTACTCCATATAAATAATATAATAAACTTTTATAGCCACAGTGAGTCACTTGGTTTGATGAATATAAGGAATGATAATGTATATGTTTTAAGTATGAATTAGTTCAGTAGTTTTGTGATTATAACACCCTTGAGTAATTTACTGTATAGTGATTAGGTAATAATTGATTTTGTCAAACTTTTGGTTTTTAAAACTAATTTTAAGGGATTAGAGAAGTGTCTTGGTGGTTAAGAGCACTGGCTGCTCTTCCAGAAAACACATGTTAAATTTCTTAGTATTTACATGGCAGCCTAGAGCTGTGTCTAACTCCAGGTTCAGGGGATCTGACATCCTCTTCTGGCTTCTATGATCACCAAATACATACTTAACACATAAACATTCATGCATATAAAACACGTATACCACCGGGCAGTGGTGGCGCATGCTTTTAATCCTAGCACTAGGGAGGCAGAGACAGGCAGATTTCTGAATTCGAGGTCAGCCTGGTCTACAGAGTGAGTTCCAGTACAGCCAGGGCTATACAGAGTAACCCTGTCTCCTGTCTCGAAAAAAAACAAAAAACAACAACAAAAAAAACCTCATACCCATAAAAATAAATAAAATTTTAAAAATATTTTTTAATTAGGTAAACTTGCGTTAGGTAATTATTTTATAAATAAATTGTTTTATTTGGATAAAAATACTTGCCATGTATGGTGGTTTGACTATGCTTGGCCCATAGGGAGTGGCACTGTTAGGAGGAGTAGCCTTGTTGGAGGAAGTATGTCACTGTGGGGCTGGGCTTTGAAGCCCTCTTCCTAGCTGCCTGGAAGCCAGTCTTCTCCTTTTTGCCTTCTGAACAAGGTATAGAACTCCCAGCTCCCTCTCCAGCACCATATCTGCCTGGATGCTGTCATGCTTCCTGCCATGATGATAATGGACTGAACCTCTGAACCTGTAAGCCAGCCCCAGTTAAATATTGTCACTTAAAAGAGTTGCCTTGGTCATGGTGTCTCTTCTCAGCAATCAAAACCTAACTAAGATAGAAATTGGTACCAGGAGTCAGGTATTGATGTGGTAGACCTGACCATACTTTTGTTTGGAAGAATATGGATTTGGGGACTTTAGATTTAGAAAGCAGTGGAATGCTTTAAAGTGCAGTTTAATGGGCTATCCTAGTAGGAATATGGAAGACTCTGTTGCTAAAGGTAATTTGAACTGTGGAAGCTTGACTGTAGGGGTTTCAGAAGAGAAGAATTTTAGTATGTGGCCATGAGCCTATTCTTGTGATATTTTGGCGAAGAATTTTGTTGCTCCTTGCCCTTGTCAACAGAGTCTGCCTGAAGCTGAGTTGAAGAGAGTAAAATTAATTGCACTGACAAAGGAGTTCTCAAAACAACCCACTTTAGACTGTGTGCTGTGGCTTACTCTCATAATGAACATCTTAATGAAGGCTAGCAAGCTTAAAAAGAAAAAATATAAAGTGTATGAGTCAAAGATAAAAGGGCACCAGGAAGTGCAATGGAGTTGAATTCTGTGTTCCAAGAGATAAACAGATTAAGGGAGTGGTAACTTTGAAGCAAGATCCCACCCAACTAAGCTTAGGTCCAGGCCTGGTAGTACAAGCCTTTAATCCCAGGACATAGAGATAGGCAGATCACTGAATTCAAGGCCAGCCCAGGACTGAGCAAGTTTCAGGTAAAGAAAAGCTTAGGTCTAAGAATGGTAGAACATACCTTCAATCCCAGCACTCAGGAGACAGAGCCATGCAGATCACTGAGTTCAAGGTGAATCTACAGAGCAAGTTCCAGTCAAACTTAGGCAGTGAAGGAGTTAGAAAACAGAAAGCTGGTGATAATATAATAGGACAAGAGGGCCATATTCCAACCCCACCAAGCAGCTCTAGTCATGTGGCTCTAGCTTTAGAGTCAGTAGGGGGAGACTACTGAGACAATTGATGCTGGCTAGCTGGAGCTAAAAAACAAAAAACAAAAAACAGGATATCAAAAACTATTCTTAACAATAAAAAAAACTTCTATGGGAATCAGCATCCCAGACCTGAAGCTTTATTACGAAATAATAGTGATAAAAACTGTATAGTATTGGTACAGAGACAGACAGGTAGATCAGTGGAATAAAATTGAAGACCCAGAAATGAACCCACACAACTATGGCTACTTGATCTTTAACAAAGGAGGTAAAAACTTGCAGTGGAAAAAAGATGGCATTTTCAACAAATGGAGCTGGTTAAACAGGTGGTCAGCATGTGGAAGAATGTAAATCAATCCACTCTGTCTCCTTGTACAAGCTCAAGTCCAAGTGGATCAAAGACCTCCACATAAAACCAGATATACTGAAACTAATAGAAAAGAAAGTGGGGAAGAGCCTCAAACTCATGGGCACAGGGTAAAATTTCCTGAGCAGAACACCAATGGCTTATGCTTAAGATCCAGAATCAGCAAATGGGGGGAAAAAAGAATCTATAAATGGGACCTCATAAAATTGCAAAGCTTCTGTAATGCAAAGGACACTGTCAATAGGACCAAATGGCAATCAACAGATTGCAAAAAGATCTTTGCCAACCCTACATCTGATAGAGGGCTACTATCCAATATATACAAAGAGACTCCAGAGAATCAAATAACCCTATTAAAAATTGGGGTGCAGAGCTAAAAAAAAAGAGTTCTCAACTAAGGAATACTGGATAGCTGAGAAGCACCTAAAGAAATGTTCAACATCCTTAGTCATCAGGGAAATGCAAATCAAAACAACCCTGAGATTCAACTTCATACCAGTCAGAATGGCAGATGCTGGCAAGGTTGTGGAGAAAGAGGAACACTTTAATGTTGCTCAGATTGCAAGCTGAAATCAGTCTGATGGTTCCTCAGAAAATTGGACATAGTACTACCTGAGGACCCAGGTATACCACTCCTGGGCATATACCCAGAAGATGCTCCATCATGTAATAAGGACACATGCTCCACTATGTTCATAGCAGCCTTATTTATAATAGCCAGAAGCTGAAAAGAACCCAGAAGTCCTTCAACAGAGGAATGGATACAGAAAAATGTGGTATGTTTACATAATGGAGTACTACTCAGCTATTAAAAACAATGAATTCATGAAATTTGTAGGCAAATTGATGGAACTAGAAAATACCATACTCAGTGAGGTAACCCAGTAACAAAAGAACACACATGGTATACACTCACTAATAAGTGGATATTTGCCAAGAAGTTCAGAATACCTAAGATACAATTCACAGACCATATGAAGCTCAAGAAGAAGAAAGACCAAAGTGTGGATGTTTTATGGAAGTAAATATGGAGACGAAGTGTGGAGCAGAGACTGAAGGAAAGACCATCCAGAGACTGCTCCACTTGGGGATCCATCCCATATACGGTCACTAAACCCAGACACTATTGTGGATGCCAAGAAGTACTTGCTGACAGGAGCCTGACACAGCTGTCTCCTGAGAGACTCTGCCAGAGCCTGACATATACAAAGGTGGATGTTTGCAGCCAACCGTTGGACTGAGCATGGAGTCCCCAATGGAGAAGTTAGGGGAAGGACTGAAGGAGCTGAAGGAGTTTGCAACTCCATAGGAAAAACAACAATATCAACCAACCAGACCCCGCAGAGCTTCTAGGGACTAAACCACCAACCAAAGATTACACATGGAAGGACCCATGGCTCCAGCTGCATATGTAGCAGAGGATGGCTTTGTTGGGCATCAGTGGGAGAAGAGGCCTATGGTCTTGTGAAGGCCTGATGCCCCAGTCTGGGGGAATTTGAAGGTGGGGAGGTGGGAGTGGGTGGGTATGGGAACACCCTCATAGAAGCAGGGGGTCCCAGTGGGTGGGATAGAGAGTTTCCAGGGGGTGGGAATTGGAGAAGGGGGATAACATTTGAAATATAAATTAAGAAATTATCTAAAAAAAAAAAAATTAAAAAAGCAAGCAAGAGTGTAAGAGTCACCCAGGTGATACTGGTTTTGAATACCTGAAGGGATCCTGGAGAGCAGCTGAGGCTTGGCACTTCGAGAGGCCACAGAGGGTATTGGTCAGGGTGCAGCCCCAGTTGCAGTTGACAGGTCCAGGACTAAAGGTATCATGCAAAGAAGTTGAGGCTTGACATCATAAGAGTCTGTTGGTGAAGTCTTGTTGGAGGGGAAGACTCTAGCATATTGGAGATGCTAGTACCATGGGATGAGCACTAAGAGCAGCAGCAGCATTGGAGTGGAGTGGAATCAGTCAGAGCCTAAGACTGCTACAGAGGGCAGAGCTGGAGAAGTGACCTAAGCCCTTTGGAGGAGCCCAGAAGATCATGTATGGATCTGAAACATTGGAACAAGAAGCTATAAAAGTGAAGTTGCCTTAGATATCCCAAGATGTTAGAGATGTCAGAGCCATAGGATACCTAATAAGGAAAGCAGGTAATATGGAGTGAAACCAGTCCAGGAGAATGAAATTTGTTGCAGTCATCAAAGATGAAATGAGTTGGAGGTCTGAAGAGTGCTTTGACATCAGACATGGAGATGGAAAGTTTGGAGTTTGCCTAGTTGGACTTTGCTCTTGTTTGGTCCAGTATTTCCCTCACTATAACACTTTAGAATGTTAATGCATATCTTACATGATGTTCGATATGTGTGATCTGTGTTTGATTTTGAGTTTTTAGGGGATTACAGTTGGATTGCATAAATCTTAGAAGAGACTTTGAACTTTGGACTTTGAAATATTGTTGAAACTGATAGAATATGGGGATTTTTGGAGCTCAGGTAAATGTAGTTTTCATTATGCTATGGCTATGGATAGCTCCCATAGAAACTTCGGACAAGTTTGTGGAGACGTGGAATAAGTAGAATATGGTGGTTTGAATATACTTGGCTCATAGGGAGTGGCACTGTTAGAAAGTGTGGCTTTGTTGGAGGAAGTGTTTCACTGTGGGGTTGGGGTTTGAGATCCTCCTCCTAGCTGCCTGGAAGCCAGTCTTCTGTTTGCCTTCAGAACAAGATGCAGAACTTTCAGCTCCCTCTCCAGCACCATATCTGCCTGGATGCTGCAGTGCTTCCTGCCTTGATGATAATGGATTGAACCTCTGAACCTGTAAGCCAGCCCCAGTTAAATGTTGTCCCTTGTAAGAGTTGCCTTGTCCATGGTGTCTCTTCTCAGCAATGGAAACCCTAAGACACCATAGAAGCCTGGCAGGTGCCTTGGAATTCAATCAAAAGCTAAAAGCTGTAGTGTGGACCTGTAATGCAAACATTTTTATGATAATATAGCAGATGGAGAAAGGAGACTTGCTCTCAGGTTCACAGGCTAACTAGTCTTCAGTATGTAACACAGCAACAGAAAAAAACCCAAAACTAAAATTTAAAAGAGAGAGAGAAACCCTGCTTCAAAAAAGATGTAAGACTATAACCACTCTCAAAAAATTGTTCTCTGATATCTTGTGATTTGGCATGTTCATGCACCCATGTACACACACATGCACACACATGCCTGCATACACACATACATAAAACAAAATGGGGGGACAGCAAGATTACTCAGTGGGTAAAAAAGCTTGCTGCCAAGCCCAACAACTATATTTCAATCCCTATAATCTATATGACAGAAGGGTAGAACAGACTCTATATGCATATCATTTGCATGTACATGTACACAGTGAGCAATGTAAACATAGATTTTCTTAATTTGCTGAGATTGTATCCCACTGTGTCTTTGTCATTATTATACTCATTTATTTTATTAATAAGTATATTTAATACTTATACTATGCCAGATAATCTTCTAAGTATTAACATGAATTAATTTACTCATAAGAACTCAATGAAGTGGGTATCATCATTATCATTGTATAGGTGAGAAAACTTAAGAGAAATAGTCAGATTGAATAACTTCTATGGTCATCTAGATTACAAATAACAGCTAGACTCAATTTGTAACCATGTAGCCTCAGCCTCCATTTTGTTGACCAGTATGTTTTATAGTAATAGACAAATTTTGCCTCCCTGTTTACTAACAGTATGCTTGGTGATCAACATATTTGAAGCTATGATTGTAACTAGATATGTGTTAACCATTATTTTCATTGCTTTGTATTCAGTGTTTCATACTGATCAAGATGACCCTTCATCAAGTGATGATGAAGGAATGCCATATACAAGACCAGTAAAATTCAAGGCAGCACATGGTTTCAAAGGACCTTATGATTTTGATCAGATCAAAGTGGTACAAGATCTTAGTGGTGAACACATGGTAGGTAACTGTTTCATTTTTCATAACTGGTAGGGTATTTTTTGAGGCTTCTATTTACCTTATCTTTACCAATGTATATACTTCTATTAATTGAACTCGAGAACAGTAAATGTATATATTTAAATAATATATTTAAATGAAGTTTGTCTCTGAAATATTGTTTAAGAAATAACATTTTAGGCAGAGTGAACTCACCCAGGCCTATAATCCCAGCAGTCAAGACCAGCCTGCTGCATAGGGTAATCCAATCTCATAATAAAAGTGAGCTTTAGAATAAATGAATTCTAGGCTATAAAACTGAGAAAACTATGCAAAGGGACCAAATTTTAAAGCACTTAAATTAGAAAGTAGTCTTTTAAAAACATATAAATATTCCCAGCCATAATTTAAGTAAATATTTTAGGGCAAGGAATATGTAGAATGTCTGTACAGCAGACATGAAGCCCTACTTTCAATCCATATCTCTTTAATGAAAAATATTCAGAAGCCCAAAGTATTTTCTGTAGTAAAATGTTCCGTCAAGTCACAGAGATAGGTAGATGTTTGCATTCTTTCAAATTTCTGAAGTACCAGACTGGGCATGTGGCTTGCTGGTAGAGTGCTTTCTTCATATTGATGAGGCTCTGGTTTGATTCCTAACACTGCAAAGAAAAAAATATAAACAAAAATACTCAGATTGAATTGCAGTTAGCTTCTGCAAATCTAGGAACACAAGGAAGATAGCAATCAAACTCAAACCTAGGTAAACGATGCTGAGCCCTTGATCAGGGAATCAAATAAAGCCTAAGCTTGCCCTAAC
>JADRCD010045856.1:28131-39634 GCA_019843815.1 Montemys delectorum | reverse complement strand
TGGGACTCCAAACTGTGAGAAAAAGTAGATGTCTGACATTTATACCTTCTCTTGAAACTCTTTTTCTCTCCTTGGGTTGTTTGTTGTGTCCAACTTCAATATGAAAGCTTTTGATTCATCTTATTATATTTTATTTGTTGTATTTGCTTGGTATCTCTTAGAAGCCTATTCTTTTCTAGTGAGAGACAGAAAGGAAATGGATCTGTAGAGGAAGGAAGGGGTGAAATAGGAAGAGTAGAAGAAGGGAAAACTATATTCAGAATATATTATATTATAAAAGAATCTATTTTTAATGAGATTTTTTTTAAAAAGCCAGGACTCATTGGTACCACATGGTATATAAAGATGGCAAGTGTTATATTATATATATTTAAATTTGGTAAGCAAATACATTGAAAGCATAAGGTATTATATTAATTATGCTTCTGAAGTATTGTTATTTTCATGTACAGAATACATTAAATGATAAAAGCTAAAGGCTAGCCAACTCCTTAGAGAGCTATGGTAGAAAGCTAGGTAAGGGCTTGGAAATTGATTTGGGAGAGGAAACTTTGAGACTAGTGATTGAAAGTTTTTTTCAAGAGCATTCAGAATTCTCATACGACTCCATTTTTGGACTGAGTTCTAACAAGATTTGAGTCTTAAACAAAAGTACTTATCTCACAGATCAGAGGCAAAAATTCCAAAAGCATGATACCAGCAAATATGCTTTCTTCTGAGGTCTGTGATAAAGGGATATATTCCAGGGTTTTCTCTTTGGCTTTAGGTAACCATATCTATATATCTGTGTTTCAAACTGTCCTTTTCTAAGTTATATTAGAACCTATACTAGTGAACTGATTTTACTTTAATTACTCCTGTAAATATCGAGCTTACCTGTATGATTACATTTTGGTTATTTGGTAGTGATGTATTTGTGTGTAAAGTTGATGAGCAATCAATTGTGCTGGTTAGTTTTGTCAACTTAGCATAAACTAGAGTTATTTGAAAAGAGAGAACCATTCAGAAATGGCCTGTGGACATGTCTGTGGGGCACTTTCTTGACTAATGATTAATATATAAGGGTCCAGCCCATAGATGGTAGAATAAGCCTTGAGCATGTGATCCTGGAATGTACAAGAAAACAAGTTGAGCAAGCTATGGAGATCAAGCCAGTAAATAGTTTTCTCCCATGGTTGAGGTTTCTGTTCCTGCTTGAGTTCCTGCCCTGAACCTTAACTTCCCCCAGTGATCAACTATGGTTATGGCATGGAAACAAAATTAACTGTTTCCACCCCAACTTACTTTTAGTGTTGATCACAGCAATGTAAAGAAAACTAGGGTAGTGTCTCTGTGTGTGTGTGTACACATACATGTATGTGTGTGCATACATGTGTGTATGTATTCCATGATGTACATGTGGAGGTCAGAGGAGAATTTGAGAGTGTCAGTTCTTTTCTTCCACAATATAGGTTATGGAAATTGAACTTAGATCATTTTTCCCAATAGGAAATGTCTTTACTAAGCCACCTCACTAGCCTATAATATTCTTTTCTGACAGCAGTGACTGCAATGACCTAAAGACTTTTCATGAGACTTCAATTCTTAATATCCCCATTATTTCTTAGTACTGTCACCCTGGAGACCAACCTCAGAATTGGGGAACATTTGGCAGGATACACTTAAACCATACAAAATTTTTAGCAATATCTCAATTCTCTGATGGAAAATGATCAACTGTTATAGTGAAAAAGTTACAAAATCTCTGCAACTAGATTCTTAGAAGGCAAGATAGCAGTGTTGTGTGCTTTATGCTATCTTTCAGTACCACATCAATACATTTTGTGTCTCAAATGAAAGCTAAATATTACTTGAGACCACAGGATTACTTATATCTTTTACTAGTTCCTGCCAAGTTCCATTTACCCCACATAGGTTTGACTACTTGAATCCATGTGTTAAACACTGTTCCTGGCCGGGTGGTGGGGGTGCATGCCTTTAATCCCAGTACTTGGGAGGCAGAGGCAGGTGGATTTCTGAGTTTGAGGCCAGCCTGGTCTACAGAGTGAGTTCCAGGACAGCCAGAGCTACACAGAGGAAACCTGTCTTGGAAAAACAACCAACCAACCAACCAAACAAACAAAAAAGAATCACTGTTCTTAAGCACAGCTACAGATTTTACCTGATCACTTTATGTTCTTTTTTGCTTACTTGGTATGCAGTAAAAAGTAAATAAATGATTATTATTTTATATTATTACTGTTATGTTTAATTTGATGAGTTCTTAGCTCATAGGTATTCTTTATATGATAATGTATTGCTAAACAGCATACCCTCTCTTCAGAAACAAAATCTATGATCATTTATTTTCAGTTTTTTATAGTCATAAAGGATATATTCATTATTGGAATAAAACAGATTTGTGATGTTTCTAAGATAGTAATAAGAGAAACACTGGTTTTTTTAATCATTATTTTACACAGAAAGTCAGAAAATTTTGAAAGATTAGTTTCATACTTATTGATGTCATCAATGTAACTTTATTTAACAATTTGATACCTCTTAAAATGAGGCAAGAAGAAATGAAGGCTTTTGTTATCTGTTTTGCTTTTTAGTGAATTATTTTGTTTGAAGGTTGATGCTAAGCTTATAAAACAAAAGTTTTTACATTATGAGGCAAAACATATTTATAAACATCAAAAAAGAACAAAGTGGGCCAAGGGCCAGGGAGAAGAGTCAGCAAGTAAGAGTGTTTGCTGACTGAGCCTGATTAAGTGTTCAATCTCTGAGATTTAGACTGAAAGAGAGAACCTAATTCCCAGTGTTTTTTTATTTTTTTGGTCCTCACATATATAAAAGCATACATGTACATGTGTGTGCACACTCACACAGACTAATAATAGTAAAATTATAAAATTTAAAGATGAACAAATAATGAGTGTCTTTCAGTGAATATAAGTAGTAATCCTGAATTGATTTCAAAACTAAAAGTTAATGTTCATGTGTAGTCATAGTCTATCACTGTCTTAGGGTTTTACTGCTATGAACAGACACCATGACAAAGGCATGTCTTATAAAGGACATTTAATTGGGGTTGGCTTATAGATTCAGAGGTTCAGTTCATTATCATCAAGGCAGTAGCATGGTAGCATCCAGGCAGGCATGGTGGAGTCAGAGCTGAGAGTTCTACATCTTCATCTGAAGGCTGCTAGCAGAATACTTGCTTCTAGGCAGTTAGGATAAGGGTCTTCTAGCCCATACTCACAGTGACACAGTTACCCCAACAAGGCCACACCCACTCCAACAGGGCCAAACCTTGTCACCCCCTGGGCCAAGCATATACAGAGCATCACATTCCATTCCCTGGTCCCCATAGTCTTGTTCAAACATGTGAGTGTATGGGAGCTATACCTACCCATAGCATAATAAACTTTAGTCCAACTTGCAAAGCCCCTATAGTCTATAGCCATCTCAACAATGTTAAAAGTCAAAAGTCCAAAGTCTCTTCTGAGATTCATCCAATCACTTAACTGTAATTCCCAAAGCAAGGCAGGAAACCAGCAGGGCAAACTCTAAACTCTGTATCTCCATATCTGATGTCAAAGGATCTCCAACTCCTTTTCATCTTTGTTGACTGCAACAAACTTCTTTCTCCTGGGCTGGTTCCACTCACTGTTAGCAGCTTTCCTCAACAGGTATCCCATAGCTCTGGCATCTCTAACATCTTGGGGTCTTCAAGGCTACTTCAACTTCACAGCTTCTTGTTCTACTGTCTAGGATCCATACATGATCTTCTGGGATCCTCTCAAGGGCTTAAGTCACATCTCTAGCTCTGCACTCTGCAGAACTCTAGGCTCTGGTTGATGCATTCCACTGCTGCTACAGTTCTTGGTGATCATCCCATGGTACTGGCATCTCCAATACACTGG
Source organism: Montemys delectorum (assembly GCA_019843815.1). Classification (NCBI taxonomy): domain Eukaryota; kingdom Metazoa; phylum Chordata; class Mammalia; order Rodentia; family Muridae; genus Montemys; species Montemys delectorum. Next base: position 35,726 of record JADRCD010045856.1, on the reverse strand, counting down.
GGACTCCAACTGCAACTAGGCTTCACCAATAGCCTCTCAATGGCTCTCTTCATGGTGTCAAGCCTCAACTTATTTGCTTGACCCCTGTCTTAGTTAGGGTTCTCTAGAGTCACAGAACTTATGTCTCTATGTAGTAAAGGGATTTATTGATGACTTACAGTTTGTAGTCCAACTCCCAACAATCAACTCCCAACAATAGTCACAGCAGCAGCTGTGAATGGAAGTCCAAGGATCTAGCAATTGCTCAGTCCCACAAGGCAAGCAGGTGAAGCAGAGAGAGCCTTCCTTCCTCCAATGTCCTTATATAGGTCTCCAGCAAAAAGTGTGGCCCAGGTTAAAGGTGTGTGCCACCACACCTTTAACCCCGGATGACCTTGAACTCATAGAGCTTTCTATGTTAATCCTATGGAATTCGTAGCCACTATTCCTCAAGGTCTCCATGCCAAGATTCAGGTCAGAAACTTGTATCTCTCAGCCTCCAGATTAGGGACACAGATGAGCCTTCTAATTCTGGATTGTAATTCATTTCAGACGTAGTCAAGTTGACAACCAGGAATAGCCACTACAACCCCTTTCAGTACTGGGCTGTCAACTGCAACTGAGGGTGCACCTTCACCAATGGCCTTCCATGGCCTCTCACAGTGCCAAGCCTCAGCTGCTCTCCATGACCCCTTCATACCTTTATAGCCAGTACTACTGGGTGACTCTTACAGTTTACAAAGTATAGCTGCAGAACGAGGTACAACCTTGGCTATCTCTGGAACACATCTTCTTTTTGCTCACAGAAATCTTTTCCCAGAAGAATTCACTACAGTGATGCTGGTCTCTTCTTAATCACCACTAATATTTTCGCTCCAGCTAGCCAACATCAATTGTCCCAGTAGTCTCCCCCTCTTGACTATAATGCCAGAGACACATGGCCAAAGCTGCCAAATTTCTGCTGCTTACTGGGGCTGGAACATGGCTTACCATGTTCTAATACAGTATCACCAGATTTCTGTTTTCCAACTCATTTACTGCCTAGCTTGACTCTCCTGGAACTTGCTCTGTAGATTGACCTGAACTCAGAGATCTGCATGGCTCTTCCTAATGGGATTAAAGGCCTGTCCCACCACACCTTGATTTAAGCTTTTCTTATCATGAAACTTGCTCTGTCCCTGGCTGGCCTTTGCCTCCTGGGATTAAAGGCTTGTACTACCATGATTGGATATAAGCTTAGCTGGGTGGGATCTTGCCCCAAGTTCACCACTCCCTTAATTCAACTTAATCTCTTTGAACACAGGATTCAGCTCCATTTCACTTCCTGGTGTCCCTTTAATACTCAAACCATATATTTTATGTTTTTTCCTTTCTAAGCTTACTATGCTTATTCAAAACACTCTTCCTGAGACTTAACCAGAGAACAAAGTCTATGATGGGTGTTTCTGAGACTTCCTTTGTCACTTCACCTTTAGCTTCAGGTAGAATCATCAGACAAGGGCAAAAAGCAGCCACAGTCCTCACCAAAATACTACAAAAACAGTCTCTGGGCCCCATACTGAAGTTCTCACTGAAGCCTCTTGGGTCAGTTCTGCACAGTTCAAATCACTCTCAGTAACAAAGCCTTCCATATTTCTACTAGGATAGCTCACTAAGCCCCACTTAAAACATTCTACTGCACTCCAAATCTAAAGTCCCCAAATCCAATTGTTCCAAACAAAAGCATGGCCAGGCCTTTCACAGCAATACCCTAGTCCCTGGTACCAACTTCTGTCTTAGTTAGGGTTTTACTGTTGTCAACAGACACTGTGACCAAGGCAACTCTTATAAGGACAACATTTAATTGGAGATGGCTTACAGGTTCAGAGGTTCAGTCCACAATCATCAAGGTGGGAGCATGGCACTTTCTAGACAAACATGATACGGGAGGAACTGAGAGTTCTACATCTTTTTCTGAAGGCTGCTAGCAGAATACTGGCTTCCAGGCAGCTAGGATGAGGATATTGTAGCTCATACTCACAGTGACAAAACTGGCCATACCTGGTCCAACAAGGTCACACCTACTCCAACAGGGCCACACCTTCTAATAGTGCCACTCCCAGGGCTGAACATATACAACCCATATCGATCACCTTCGAAATTTAAAAAAGTTGATTCATTACTTTAAAAACTAAATATAAGAATAGGTGTTATAAATAGTTAAAATTATTTCTTATTCAAGTAACAAGTAGCCATGTTATCAAGTAGCTTTTCCAATGCTGTTTTCTAGTAATATATATATATATATGCGTATGTATATACATATATATATATATATACATATGTATATATATTTTTTCCTCTTCCAAATCTCTCTTTTTCATTCAAATATCACTGAATGAAATAGTATACAGGTGAAAAATCAATACTGAGAATAGTGAGAGAATATTAAGGTATTCTCATAAATACAAGTATTAAAGATCAACATGCAGAAAATGAAGAATGTGTAGAAACATACTGTAAATTTATAGACGTTTGTCACAAAATTCATTGAATACATCAAAGTGTATATTTTTACATCAGAGCTGGGTTATACATTTGCCTATACTTTTTATCATGTATGTGTCAATTTTATAAAGATGGTTTATTTGTCTTAATGGCTCTGTTTCTCTCAGCCTAAAAGTTTACTTACTTATAATAGATAAAATCATGACTAAGAGTGTCTAGCACATAGCAACTTCTCAATAAATGTTAAGGATTATTATCATAAAGCTGATGGTTGTCATTTTATCAGTATTAGCAAAAGTCTCAAGGAGAAAATAGATTGGAATAGCTCCTAGAGAGCTCTTGTGAATGTACTATAGGGTAAATATGTCAAAAAACAAAAACAAAAACAAAAACAAAAACCCTACACTGGAGTCCAGCACCAAATGAAATGTAGTGGCTTTCTCTCTATTTGTCTTGCATTCTTCTCTCTGTTTCTAGGGGAGCAGCAGTTTCCATGTTTAAAGGAAGCACATAGGTTTCCTGTGATGACCATGCATTTAGGGTCAGTAGATGCAGCACTGTAGCTATGTTATTTGTCTTGATAATACATTCAGCAGGTGGAGGAATTGGTTCTATATCAAGATATGTGAGATAAACAGCGTATAAAAAGAAAATGTTCATTGTAGCACCCAGTTTTGACAATTTCAGCAAAATATCAAGTTATCCCAATCTTTAGTTTGATTAAACAACACATTTTATATACTTCTCACATTTTACAATGTCTGAATTGCCAAATTCAAGACTTCCTTTGAATGTGTACTCTATATACTTGTGACATTTGAAGCACTTAAAAAGTTGCACTTTCATTGAATTTTTCCTTTACATATACTGTGATAGCTATTTGGTATATTTTTCCTTTTTGGCTTTGTTAATCACTTTTTCTATTACTGGCAAAAGCTTGCAATAACTTAAAGTACATCAGCACAAGCAAAGAAAGTGGTTAAAAAGATATTTGAAATCATAATAATGATGTATCAGCCACACAAGAGAAAGCATGTGTTCTGTTTCAACATGAAATTAATTTTGTACTTCCTAGAAATCAAGTAGGCAAGGCAAGCTGGATGAGATCTAGTCCACAAAGCCTGATGAAGACTCTGAGCTGTATGTTGTGGCTACTGATCAAGCTGTGCTCTTCATTTAGCTTTGTCACTCATTATGAATGACACCAGGAATTCTGTGTGCAATATTCATGCAAACTATTGTGAGTAGTTCACAAATTTGAATTCTAAAAAGTAAGGACACAGAATACAAAGATGCAAAAGAGAAAGAAAAGAACTTATACTTTTAAAATTTTCTAGTTGTTTGAAAAGTGTTAGCACATTCCAAGCCTCTTCCCACGCGCACGAGGTTTTCTGCCTTACTCTTTGTCTTTGCTACAACCATCGTGTCACTGAGAACATTGTGATTCTTTCCTTGCAGCTCCTCACTTCCTCTCTTCAGAAGTCTGAGGCTCTTGTCTGAGGCACTGGTAAGCTTTGTTTCTGTTTTTACTAAGTCTTTGATTCTATTTGTACAGTTATTTTATTTTTTTGTTATAATTATATAAAACTAGTCAGACTTTAAGGCAAATAAAAATAAAAATATCTAAGGTAATATTATATTGCAAATAAAAAGTCATAATAATCCCTAACCTTTGTATCAAAATATATCTTGCTGTTCTAGAATCCACAGTAGCATATGTTGTAATCAGCAGTTAGAATTTATCAAGAAGACAGGAACTACCACAAATTGCTATTCTATGAGTATTAAATGCCATCTCTGCCATTGGATTAACACCAGGGAAGGTCGGATTCCATAGTTAAAATGAGACTCCCTTTCCAAGTTGAGCATCTGTATGAGCAACCACAGGCAAGAAAAACAGTGAGGGTCATGGGCATTCACATAACATGAATAATTATTTGCTTCTGTCTCCTGAAGGAATCGTAATACAAATAGCTACTATTTATTTTAATCATAATGTGTACTGGTCACTGTATTAAGTCAGTTAAATAAACTGCATCACTGGATCCTCCCTAACACTTTATAAGCTAGAACAGAGCCATTATCTTTCTTGTTTTACAAATGGGGAAATTAAGATATGAGCAACTTATCCAAAACCACAGAGCTAAAAATTTGAGTAAGCTGGTATTTGAATGGAGGTAGTCTAGCACTCAAGTTTACATAATTTGCTAATTAAAATTATTTTATTCCTTGAAGTTGTATTATTATTACAACTCTATTAACTTAATATGGATTTATTTTATTAACATTCTTGAGTGCATGCATAGACTATTCCAGGGGAAAGAATGAAAAAGAAAGTATTTTTATTTCATCTTATTAAGAATTTTAGATGTTATGAAAATTTTATCACATTCAACTTCAGTGAAAAATAAACAAATAATATACATTCAACTCTTTTGTCTAAAGATATAGATTTAAAAATTCATTAGTGTCATTAAGTTCCATCTTCATAGTTACCTTTTCATTTCCTTACATCAAATTGAATGGTAAGAAGACCTCAATTTTTCATCACATAATGGCCTTTAACAATGGCCTTTTGATTTGTTCTTAGCCTTCAGAGAAGTTGAATTTCTTTTCTGAAGCTAATCTTTTTTTGTGAGGTGCACAATTGTCAAGGACATTGTCACTATTGTGTGCCCTTGAGTACTCAGTTGTGAATTTGAAGACCCTAGAAAACATATTTTGCATGAAATAAAACCTTCTGGAAAAAAAAGAGGCAATGGGAAGGGTAGTAGAGACTATTGTCTTTTAAAAATATTATTTCCTCATTCCTATTTCATGGCATAATGCAAAAATCCTACTTTATATTCTATATCGGTAATAATATATATAGAGCACTTATCAGTAATTCAGTGTATTGTTTCTTAGTTTATTCTTGAGATATAGTGAAGCTATTGACAAGGAAAGGAATTGCCAAAGATGGCACATATATTATTAAAGCACTTCATTATCTCACCAATATTTTATGTCTTGTTTGGGATAACTAGTGAGGTCTTGGAAGGAATTAGTGTAGTCTTTAGGAATGTGTATAGTAAAAGAATATATATGCACTGAATTGGAAAAGAAATGTACCCATTTAAGAGTGAGTGAGCAATGTGAATGGAATGCACATAGAAATTGAACACTGAGATCATTCACACGGTTTTCCCTATAAATGGCCCATTTATTGCTCCTTGACTTTAAGTCTGGCCTAGGGTCATTATGTTTCTTATGACATACTTCTGCCTGTATTAGAAGTTACATTCTCATCCATCCACCATTATTCTGCATAAAGCAAAGAAAATGATTGTATTTTTCTTCAAAAGCTGGAGGATATATTAACAAGAGGGAAATTTTGTAAAAATTAGTTGTGTTCATATTTGTCAAAATATGTATAGGATGTGGTTAGAATCAAGAATTGTATCAAATATGTTGCCTTTAGATTGTTCTAAGGATTGACATCAAGCTGTGCCCTGTCTCAAATTATTCTATATTGTGCAAAACAATATTTTACAGTGTGTTGTCTCTGTAGACTACATTTTGCCAGCATATTTTGATTCCATTTTGAGGATGGAGGATGATTGTATTCCTAGATCACTACATGAACGGCACTATCTGTAGTACTCTATGCCTTAGAACAGGGTAATAAGTGTCTTATTCCAAAAAATAGAATATAAATTTATGTTTGTAACCTGAGACTACCTCCTTATCTTACCAATGCAGACTCAATTTACATTTTTATAAACTTCCTTCCTCCTGAGAACTTTTAAAATGACTTGAACTATTCTGCTTATCTTCAGATTATAGGTATCTAGTTTAAGATGGTTTATTACAATGTAAGAGTTTTTCATTTAATATGAGATTTAGGCAATCGATGGATATGGTCTAGGACAACTTGAACAATTTTTAGTTTATGTATTCTAAATTTATTATTTTAATTTTCATGAAACTGTGGTTTCCATCATCATTATAACTAAAGACCCTGTAAGGGTCCATGATTCACTGAACAATAATACTCCAGACTCAAATAGTATGCAAACATAAAGAGAGTTTTATTCTGTAGAAGTCCATCATGCTGGGGTCTACCACTTATCAAGAGGAAGGTGCCCAAATGAGCTCACAGGCCCAATTTAAAGCACATTAAGAGAATTCCAAGAAGTGATAGGTGACCTTTATCTTAATTGGTTGGCTCTATCTCTAGGGACATTCCAGAACAGTTGCTGGTGGGTGGGGACTGGAAACTGTTGCTAGGGAAGTCTGGAAATTGTTGCTGTTTCATTGTCCTTGCCTCAGGCCAGGTGGCTGGGCAGCTTCTGAAGGTGCAGCAGTTTCTGATTGGCTGGCTGAGGCCAGAGAGTTTTTCCAGTAAGTGACTTGCATGAATCTGCCTAGTTCTAGGAAAAAGAGATCTAGGACTCCTCTCCTGAACTGCCAGTTTAAAACCTGTCATGGAGTCAGCCTCTCTTAATTCTCTCACCTCTACTTATACTCCTAACTGCCAATGGTAGGCTTCCAAAAGACAGTCATAAATAATGAGGAAAAGACAGGCAAATTGTGTAAATCAGTTGTGGTTCAAATGTTAATGTTGTCAGAAACAAATGATGAATATACAAAGGAATATACAAAGTGAAAGTAGCTCATTAAACGAAGGGGAAATATGATTGTTTGTTCAACTACCTTTGACTTAAAAATAATTTTTATTATATGTGTGTGTGTGTGTGTGTGTGTGTGTGTGTGTGTGTGTGTTTGGCTACTTGTTTCTAAATTAATTTAGTTATCTGTGCTTGATAACAGAAGAACATGCTTATCATATATATTGGTTCTTTGTATTTATTACAAGTTAAGTTGTTTATTTTACAATTTTATGTTCTGTTTATGTCCATGAAATGTCTGAACTAAAAACTATTCATAGCAGTATTTATGCATCAAAAATGTGTTTATATCTAACAAATAAAAAATATAGTCCTCTGAAAACTATTTAAATACTACCTTTTTATCCATCTTGCATTTTTCTTTGTTTAAAACCCATATTTTGCTAAGCATTAAAAAGAATGCAGTGCTAAGAGAAAGGTGCGAGTATGAAGCATAGTAGATGAAGTTATTCAAAATAA
>JADRCD010045856.1:0-27731 GCA_019843815.1 Montemys delectorum | reverse complement strand
TGAAGTTATGAATGGCAGAATATTTTTGTAATTGGCTTATCTACTGTCAGAGAGATGTGAGTTTAGCCCTGTTACCTCATCCCTTATTAAGGCTGATGCTATACAAATGACAGAGTATATATACTAAAGAATTGCTTAGATTTTTACTGAATTAATTTAGTCAGCAGCACAGTTATTTTAGATATACCAGAAGTTAAGAAAAAGGTATAACTCTTTACTGTACTTATTGGAAGAAGGAAGAAGGAAGTGCTTATAAATGAAGTATGTAGCATGGTGAGAATAAATACTACATAAGAACCACACAATGACTGAATACCTTGACAAATATTAGTCCTTGTTTTTATACATTTATTATGATGCTTGACTTCATCAGAGAAGTGCTGATTATAAAAGTACAGCTATATAGTTGGACAGACATCTCATCAGGAATGAAGTACATTTCCTTTATTTTTATTCTTCTTCAACCAACTATGAAAGAAATATTTGATAAAATGATTGAAGGTTTCAATTTGGAAAGTTCAATGGAGTGTTATAGGAACTATCAAAGATAGGTATATAACATCATTCATTCAGTAATAACAAGTAGTGAAATGAGTAACCTATAACATTTTGAAAGCAGTGACACCTTATTTTACATGGGAATTTTACCTGTGGTCTAATATTAAAATAAGAGAAGATGGATGTGGATAGCAGAAAAAATCAGAGAAGGTATGTACCCTTATTTTACATACCACTCCAACCCTCTCTGAAACTTTTGTGATTGTTCACATAAACTTCAGTTATGTGATTACTATGTAAATAATCTTGTAGTGAGACAACGCAGAGTTTAGCTGTAATAAAATACTCAGAGGTAATTTATAGCTGAGTCTCCAAATGAAAATCAGGTTGTTTTACAATTTCCTTCTGAAGTTTAGGAAGAGAAGATACTACTTTTGTATCCATGAAGACCATGCTTTTAAAATTATTATTGGAGTTTGCAATGAAATAAGCCTGCATGATGAGTTCTAATTGTTAAAAATTATCCAGTTGAGTAACAGATGAAGACAACAACATGAAGGGAAAAAAGCAGGTCTCAGCAAGACCGTAACTGATCATCCTTGCCTGGGATCCTATCTTTTCTTATGTTCATTGACAGTCATTAAAATCAGGTTCATCTTTGTGTAACTATTTCCTGTATTCCTTGATTCAAAATTCCATTTCTTCATACGGACACACAGTTCTGGAATCTGTAGTTACTAACTAACATCAGCTATGAAAAAAGTGTAGGGGAATGCCAGGGCCAGTAAGCAGGAGGGGGGGTTGGTGGTGAATGGGGGGGGGGAGGGAACAGGGGATTGTTTTAGTTTTTGTTTCTTTTTTTTTCTTTTCTTTTTTTTTTTCTTTTTTTGGAGGGGAACTGGGAAAGGAGATATTGTAAATAAAGAAAACATCTAATAAAAAAAGAAAAGCAAAACTTTAAAAATAATACCTATATTATAGTTGAATTGAATAATTGGATGTATTTCCTAGTCAAGTTGATACACAAAGCTTAATATAACATCAGAATTTCAAGTCAGCACATTTAACATTTGCTATGATATTTAAAAGTTGTCAATATACAAAAGTATCTCTCTCCTTACAAAATGTTTTTGTACTGTGCTTGTCAAATGTTTGTCCACCAGAATCGACTGGTCTTGTATTTGAAAGAAGGGATAAGGAATATTCTGCAGTTTCACTCTACTCAGATATACTTGTAAAAAAATCATATCAATTGCTTGACTATTTTGATATATTTACTTTGACATGATTTGAGGTATAACCTAAGAGAATATTTAAAATTGAAAATTGGTATACTGAGCCCAAAGTAGATACATTCCTTGTTCCTGTTTACTTGACGATTTGAGTCTTAATCTGAGAAGCTAATACAGTGCTCTTTCTATACTGCTTCTCAGATATGTATAAAGAAATACACTGCAACATACCAAGCAAAGAGTCAAACTACGTGGCTTGGCTCTTGTACTTACATACTGAGAACATATGTGTACTGGGGCACAGAGCCTAGCAATCTGGAAAGGTCAAGCTATGCTGTTGGACAGAGAGAATCTCTGAATAATGCTTTTTACTGAAATCAGACATCTCAGGATTCTTGGTACGTATGGCTTATATCTTTCATCTGCTTTATATTGGGAACTCAATTTTTGTCACTCAGAGCATGGAATTTTGGACTGCCTATGCATTTCAATGACACTGTATGTTTTGATATCTCAGGTGACATATATACATAAATACTTTAAGACAGGAACAGCAAAGATTATATCTTTCTTTTTTAATGAATACAAAGTTTAATGAGGTAGGTCATGTGTTAGTTTAAGATTGGCCATGTAAGGGTAATGGGACTCTACCACTTCTGTCAATTATGCTGAGCATAAAATTACATCCTATTCAAATAGCTGTAAATCAAAGCTGCCTAAAGATTGTGTCTCTAGGTAATTATTAACTAGGAGGTAGGCGAGGGGAGACTAAGCAAATTGTCAGTGATCATTTAAGAGCACAGAGCACAGAGCACAGAGCTTGTAGCTATTCTGGAGTTGTGTGTGTTATCAGTTGCTAAGAAGCAGGCTTCACAGTTAGAAAGTCTTCTCTTTTAGCACTGACCAAAAAAATATGTGACTTCAAAGACACTTTCAGAAATGTAGCCGAAAAGTGAATGTCAGGAGAGGTGAACAAAGTCCTTGTCTATTTCCCTGATGATTTTACAAGATTTAATAGGGTGACACTATTGATTTGCTTCCAATTTAATTGTAGGGGAATGTCACAGAAACCCAAAATGATATAGCAAAATGTGAACAAGCAAACCTCAAAGATTGACATAATAAAAGACCTATTCAAATTCCTCTTCTACTCACCCTCATGGCTATTTACAGGTCCTTTACAACACATGGCTAACAGAGGGCTCTTGAAGGGTCTTCTAACAATTGAAGATCCTTCAGAAATATAGATGAAAACACTTTGAAATTTCAAAGAAACCAGGATGTCCCTATGATCTCATGGATCAATTTGCACATTAGTGATTTCTGAAAAACCTTTGAGGAACCAATATGTATATTTCTCCAAGTGGAGCATGTGGGTTCTAGTCATCAGTGAGTAAATATTTTAAAATCTTTGGTGTCTAGGTTACATTTTCCTAATGAAAACTTCATTACATTTACTGGAACTGTGAAAGCATGACTACAAAGGCAACTGAGTAATACTTTTACATAGTATTATATTTAGAAGAGAATGAACATTAATACCAGTTCATTCAAATGTTGACTTTCAAGAGGTGAAAGATTTTTTAAGGTAATCACCTATATGTTCTTGTGTCAGAATAGAAAGACTTCTAGAAAAATTTAATACATTTAAATACATTTAAGTATGGAAATAATTCCTGGCAGATTGGAAGCAATGTAGTGAGAGAGAGTAGCTGGCATAGCATGAAGGTCCATAAAGTTCTTTTGCTGTTGCTTGCTCTAAGATAAAGTATTGGTAATCTTACTCTTTTCATCATTAAAAACAGAAAGGGAAAAAGCTTTCTAGTAATCATGTATTTATCCCTTTTCCTCTTCCTAGAAACATTTCATTTCTCAAAGCCATATCTATAGTTTTCCCATACAACTTTCCAGATGTCAATCTAAATATATAGTTTAAGATCACTATCTTTTGAGGGAGAGTTATAATGCAGTGAGTTTATTTTAAATAATTAAATTATTTAACTATGTTTAATAATTTGAAAGAGACTTTAGTCATCTTAAAAAGTTTCCCTGTGGCTATCCTTTGGTAACCAGCCCTAAATTTAAGTGCCATAAATAAGCCAAACAGAGAATATGCTCCAGTTTATCATCCCAGCTCTTTCGGTATTTAGTTTATTGAAAGCAATCTCAATAAGGGAGGTAGCTCGACTAAAACATTTACATGTATTATTCAAGAAATGTTTTGGTGATTCTTTCTGCTTGGTAGATGCTACCTTGCTCTACCTCTGATGACTTCAGTGTTCCAAGTATGTAAACATTTTCTGAACACAGAGATATGCTTTAATATTTAACTTGACTGGGCTGGAGAGATGGTCCAGTTGTTAATAGCATTTTTCTTTTTTTGCTCTTGAAGAGTGCTTGGGTTCCATTCTGAGAACCCATATATTGGCTCATTCTATACATGTAGAGAATCTGACCCCATGTTCTGTCCTATGTAGGCAGAAGACATGAATATGGTGTGAAACATACATGCAGGAAAAATACTCATACACGTAAAAATAAATTAAAAAATATCTTGACTCTGGGTGCTCAGAGACCATACTTGTCAACCTCTCAATCACTCACATAAGTGTTTATACTGAACACTATGAGAGAGAATATAGGGGAAGAACATATGCTTTGGTATAACAACCAGTATACGAAAATATGCATGTGTGTACCTGTTAAGGAAGTACATCTATAGTTGGCTTACAACTCTATAGAACTAATATACTACAAGAATGATAAATGATCATGTTTCACACATATTTTAAAATATTAAATTTAATTCACTTTAGACAGAAAAGAGGCAAACATTTTTCCTATCAATGACCATATTAAAATGTCTTGAAAGTGCTTTCAAAAATAGTGTAGGTAAATTCATATTCTAGAACCTCATTTTATAAAAGGTGGTTGATAAGCCAGGAGTATAAGCCTTATGCCATATGCTTTTTGAAAATGTAGAATCTCAAGTTACCTGGTGACTGCAAGGTTCTATCTCACATGGTCCACATGTGTTTCCTAAGCACATCAAAACTTGAAAAGCAATGCTATGAAGTTCTGGCGCCTACTTTTATAATGATGTTTTTCAAAGAACATTGAAAATGTTCCAATGAGGATCAGTGCATTATTTCCTAACAGTCCCATATACAGAATTATATTTGGAAAAAGGAAAGAAATGTTGGTAAAAGACTATCATAGGCATAGCACTGAGTTTGTCAAATGATTACTAAGTTTGAGTCAAGGACAGTTGATTCTCAATTCCAACTCTTTACTAGCAGAGTGGACTATAACAAAGTGTTTTATCTCTGGAATTCACATTTATTTTCAAAACTGAGTTACCATTACCTGTATTATACTTTTGTCATAGAACATACTAAAGGAAATGAAATTTGGTCTCAGCCACTCCAATATTAATCACTCCACTATAGTTAATGTTTATTGTCTCAAACATAGTGGACACATTGAAATCAACTATGTTACTACCTTTACCTGTACCTGTAGGGGAATCTGACCCCCTCTTCTTGCCTATTGAGGCACAAGAGATGAATATGGCTTGAAGACATACACTCATGGAAAATATCTATATTCATAAAAATAAGTTTAAAAAATATATATCTTTACTGAGTTTGCTCAGAGAACATTAACTTATATTTCCTCAAATATTAGCCCTTTAATTCTCATAACAAATTTATTATTACTTACTCTGACAGAAGTTAATTCCCTGAAAGGCTTGATTATAAAGAATAGATGAAATGATTCTGACAAATTAGTTGGTTTTCAAAATAATATTGTAGGTGAAATGATGTTTCTCAAGACTCACTACAATTAGTGGATTCCTAATAAGTTTAGAGATCTTTTATGGCCATCTGTCAAGGTATGTAGCATATAGAATTCTGAGCCTATACTGTATAAAATAAGTTGTCCAGAAGGTACTGCTCCTATGAACAGCCTGACTATGCCTCCTTTCTTGATCAATGCAAGCAATAAATAAGTTTATTTTTATTTAGGCAAATCTCATTATCAATATTATCATTTTATTTTGGAAAATTTGTATGATAATATGATATGCCTTTCTATAAGCAGGGAACTGGGATAGTAAAAGCTAAACATCCAAGTACAGAAGAAATTCTGTACCTGCTTCTGTGTTTTGCCTAAGTAGGTACCTAATAAGTTGTCTCTTATACTTAACTATATACATTTCCTTGATACTCACAGTTTTATACTGAACCTGATATTTCTATTGGCATTCAATATTTTATATTTTATCACCTACATTATTTTCCTAACACTATGTAAATTTGGAACTGTGTATATCAGACTGCTTTGCCAGTGGGAGATATTGATCACAAAATAAAGTATATGTAAGTGCAAAGTTTGGAAGGCAGAAGGCAAAGTTTGTTTTGCATATAGAAAACAGACTCATGATTATTATTATGTACTTTTTATCCCCCTGAAGCCTCTGCCTTTACCAAGCATTTCATCTGCTTTAAGGTAATTGGCAATGATTTCACACAAATTCCTGACCTTAGGCAGCAATATCTCTGTAAGCCTTTGTATGTGAAGATGAAAGCTAGAGGCAACCAGTCCAACTGTTGTCCCTTTTATCCCTTCCAGTGCTTTGTTGTTGCTGCTCCTTTGTTTGTTGTTGATATTCTAACACCAACAACCAACATTGAGTTGTAATTGGCATAATTAACTACATATATTTAACATGCCATTTATAACTTTCTCTTCTCTTTTTGCAACCACCCACATGTCCAAGAAGCTAATGGTCTATTTTTTTGTCATTATAGATTAGTTTTCATGTGCAAGTTCCATAAAAACATAATCATACTTTACTCTTCTGGCTTCCTTCAGTTACCATAATTTTTTTAAGATTCATTTCTTTTTTGGAAATTGCTATTTGTCAAGATTCTCCAAAAAGAAAAACAAATGTCTCAGATACAATATTGTGGAAGGAAGTTTGTTTGGTGCTTAATGTTTACCTTTATGGTAATATCTAATTGCAGATTCTTATGTTTGGGCATCACAGTCATACATAATTACACATTGCTCTCCTCTTACAAATCTATCTTTTCCTTTCCTCACAAATGCAGTCTGTATATTTTGAATTCAATTTATTGATTTACTTTTGAGACAATGTCTCACTCTATAGCTCTAGCTGTCCTGGAACTCAGTATGGAGGCAATTCTTTAACTGAGATGACTCATGAGATTGTAGTGCATGAGATGCCCTAAACTTGGTCAAGCTGACATATAAAATTAGCTATGACCATGTTAAGTCTTATTATCTGTACTATTGAATAATATTTTATTGTATGACACTACAAAGACCTGCTCATCTAAATACTAATTGGCAAAAATTTGATTACATTATTTTCAGTAATTGAATTTCATACATAAAACCAATATGGCTATTTTCATATGGGTCTTTGTATAGCTATGTTTTTATTACCATTAAACATATACAATGCATTGGCTGGGCCATATGGGACTATTGCTCAATCTTTTTTTTTTTTTATTGCTCAATCTTAAAGCAAGCAAATGAAACAAGCAAACACCTAGCAAAGAGTTTCCCAAAGTGATTTTAACTCTTTGTGTTTTTCATTATATATGAATTCAAGTTATTCACATCCTTGACATTAATTATTTTTTAAAGTCATCTGTGGTGCAGGGATATGGGAGAGAGGAGGAGATAGAGAGTAGATAGTCAGGCCCTATTGCTAAATATATTATTTGTAGGACATAGGAAAAAAATCATTCTTTAACCATCTGTTGACAAGATTTCATAGCACAGAAATGTACAATTCAGGCTGCTAGAAAAAGAAGATATCAATGGTCATAGTAAGTGCTAGACCATGCATGCTAAACGACCAACCTACCAGGCAAGATGTGTCTGCTGGTACAATAGTGCTATGATGGTTATGGAGTAACCAACTGTTTCTAATTAGATTTGAGAGCTGATCTACAAAAGTGACTTCATACCTGGTACTTTATGTACCTCTGGACAAAACCCCATGCTTAAAAAAGTGATAAGCCTGAGGCAGAAATCTACAGACTTTGTTTTGTTAAATGGTTGTGTCTTTAAACTGCCTTCTAAATTATATTTATATATTTGTATTTATGTTTATATTTATACTCATAGCTGTGTGCTGCTCTTAACTTTCGTTAGAGAAACTTCTTTCTTGCAGTGGACAGTGGTTAAAGCAGAGACCTGTTAACTAGTTAAAGTCATAAGAAACAGTGACTGTGAGTGCTCAATTATATATAAATGGGTCACTTATACCAATCTATTAATCGATGAATAGGCTCAAGAAAAATTGAGAAGCAGCTAGAAAGAATGAGGAGGAATCCTGTGAAATAAGGTGCTCTGTACATGACATGGCTGTTACAGGCATTTATTCACAGCAGCTATGGTTAGTTACACAAAATCAAGCCAGTTAAGGTGGCATTAATTGGACTTAGTGGGTCATTAATGTAAAATAGAAAGCATGAAGGTCAGAGGTAGAGTGACTTGTGGGGTCCAGTCAAACTGGAGGAATACAGTGGTTAGTAGTTATGATTAAAACAAATTGTATACATATATGAAATTCTGAAAGCATTAAAAAATTCACTTCTTGGGACTGGAGAGATGGCTCAGCCATTAAGAATACCGACTGCTCTTCCAGAGATCATGAGTTCAATTCCCATCAGTCACATGGTGGCTCACAACCATCTGTAATGGGATTTGTTGCCCTCTTCTGGTGTGTCTGAAGAGACAACCGTGTAATTGCATACATTAAAATAAATAAATAAATCTTTTAGAAATTCACTTCTCCATCCAAATTTAAATATCTCTATATTAGCTTATACAGATTTTAAAATAGGACATGCAAAATAGTAAGTAATGGTGAAAATTTTTAGAGTAGAAAATGCTTTGACAGAATTGTTTTTGTCTTTCTGAGGGAACTCTAGAGTCGAACCTGGAGATATAAAGAGAGTTGGAATGTCAGTTTGGGAAGAATGTTCAAAGGGTGTCATGGAAAGCTCACTTTTTCATAACCACTAATAGTACCTTTTCCTTTAAGATTCTCCATGGAGATTGCACTTTGTGATGTCAAAGACTCATAATGGCCCTGCTAAAAGTCTCTACTCTTTAGAGATGTCAGAAGTAGTGCTTTGTGATGTGTATGGTTTCCTAAGACATTATTGGCTAGAGTAAAGAAGTTGCTCACCAATAAAATTGAAGGACTTGGCTTTTCATTGTTCTGAGAATGAATATATAGGTGTATCAGGAGCTCCTGGGCAGACCAGTTCTTGGTTTCATCATGACTAAAGTGACTAGAAAATCACTGAAGCAAAACAGGGCTAAAGTAACATTGACTCCAAGTACTAAAAGGAGGAAGAAGCAGAAGCCATTTATTCCACTGAGATGTCGTTTACATTTCAAGGTAGGATGATGGCAATCAGTCTTTTCCATTAACTTTATCCCAGGATTGCTGCATTATTGTTGTATGAATTTATATTTTTTTCTTGAAGTCTGCATTCAAATCAAGTCTTTAACCTTTTTCTGTATCTATTGTCTTTCTGGGCTTCCCTTGTTCTTCCAGGTACCAAGGACAAGAATCAAGACAAAACGATCCCTAGGGTGTACAAGAAAAAAAGTTCAAACATACAATGTTCATCCAAAAAGGCGTAAAAGAGCAATAAGACCAACAATATATGTTTGTTATCATATGTTAAGTAGGAAGTGGAAAGAAAGGAGGGAAAGAAGACGAAATAAAAGACGGTCTCAGTCCAAGAAAAGGAGTCAACTTAAGAGAAGATGTCAAAGTAAGAAACAAAATAAAAATCAGACCCATATTTAGCTATCTTCAGAATAAATAAAGCCCTGAATAAGTTCGTCACTTTAAATGAAGATCAACATAACAAAAAGATAAGAGAACTTGCAAACATTTGTAGCATTGCCTAGTATAAAAAGATTGAATCATATATCAACAGGGCATAATGATGATGGTGATGAAAATAAAATGAAGTTCTAGGAAGGGAATGTTTATGTTTCTGTGAATTCTGTGATGGTGGGAAGAGGCTGAAGAGAAAATGCAGGTGTGTGAGAAAGGGAAACTTAAATGGGTAGTTTCTGAGACAGACCTTGAGACAAACAATAATGAAACTAGATACTAATTTCTAAAAGTACATTTCCTTCTATGACAGTCTACATCTGAAACCAAAAGAAAAGAAGGTGGTACAACTGACATATGCATGTAGGGTTGGACATAAGATCAGAGTCTGCATTGAAGATGGAAGACTATTTGTGTGTGCCTAGACAAGAAAAGGATAATACTGAAGTTTGTGCATGACATGCCTTGTTTAAGGAACACATTTCCTTTTTAATGAGTAGGCAAAATGGTTTCATTATTTTATCATTACACATGTATCGTATACATTGCTTATATTTTCTTTCCATTACCTTCTCTGTTCACTCTTCTCCCATTAGTCTTCCTCCTTTATTCTAATATAAAGTCCTTGTTATGGATTGAATCTTTACTGTTCCCCACAAACTAATGCCTATAACTTGTTCATGCCATTCCTATCAATATGGATAGTAATAATTAAACCTTTTCTTCGCATAAATTGCTTCTCTGAGGTATTTTGTCAAAGTGATGCATAAAAATAACTAACATAGTCCTCCTCTTTCAAGTCATTCACATACACATATTCTGTATACTCTCTCTCCTTCTCTCTCCAAATAATTTAAAACAAAAGCAAAAGCAATTCTAATAAAAATGGGCAAAATATCTAATGTAGTCATAGCTCAAAAAGATAAAAATAGCCAATAGGTACATGAAAACATGGTCAGCATCATTAATAATTATGGAAATGCAGTCCAAAAACTCATAATGATTATACCATTGGAGGCTGACAGCTAGCTGTTTACTACATTCTCTTCTTAGTTTCTGGTGAGAAGTCTGCTGACATTTTAACTTGCTAAACTTTTGTACATAATATGACTTCTTTTTCTTTCATTTTTCTCTTGCAAAATACACAATTTTGCTTTGTAGGCTTGGATGATTGTGGTACACACTATAGAATCTAAGTTGAACCATAGGTCACAGAAATCCTCCTGACTCAGTGTCCAAAATGCTAGAATTATAGTCAAGAACCATTACACCCACTTCAGTATGACTTTTAAACATGTTCTTTCAATATTCTTATTTTCTATTCCATTGAATGTAGTATGACTTTTTAATGCCCATCTTAAAGGCTTTGAACATATTGGTTAGTTTGTGCTTTAGAGTATTTTTCTTGATGCTTTCCTTTGAAAGTGATTAATATACCTTTTAATCTTCTATATTATATAATGTTCTTTTAAAGAACTTCAGCTTTATCAAGTTACAAATCTCCTTTCCATCTTTTTTAATATAGGTACTCCAAATCTATTAATAGCTATTTGATTTGAATTTTCTCCAGTTTTTCATCTTACTTCATTCCAGATATTTTCTCTTTGTTTATTGGTTCACTAATATTTTAATCATTAATATTTAATCAACTGTAGATGATATCCAATCTATCTTCACCCAAATGTACTTTTATTTTTACAAATTACTTTTGAGTATTTTTATATGTTCTATATTTACTTAATATGTCATATTTTTCTTTCATATTTATGCATGAAATATATGTTTTTAGATTAATGTACATTATCATCTAAATATTTTTGAGTCAGTTAAAATTATTTAATCTTTAATACTCATCTATTAATTATTTTGCTAAATATGAGATTATAAACCACAAAATGACTTTAATAATTAAATATTAGTTGGGTTTAATATGTTAGAGGTCATAAAAAGGTAAACAAAATCATTTTTCATAGTGTTATTGTTGTAAAAATTTATAGTCATACTGTAGAGAATAACGATGTTATCCCTGAATTAGTAAATGGACAAGTTTTAAGAACTGAAGAATTTAAACTGGAAAATTGCCAATTCAGACAAATAGTCACATATTATTTCAGCAGCTAGTTCCATAGTTTAAGTCTTGAATTGCTTTGTTTAGAACACTTTTCAAAGTAACTACAAAATTGCAAAATCAATAATAAAATGAAGTTATTTTAAAACTTGAATTTAACTTGCAAATGCTATAAAATACTTGAATTCTGCAAGGGAAAAATAAAATAAGTAGTATCCCCACTATTTTATACAAAACCTTTATAATTATTTTTCTTCTCTAACCAGGAGTAATCCAAACATGTGTGTGTGTGTGTGTGTGTATGTCTTCATGTGTGAGGTTTTTACAAGTGTTCTTTATAATTGTGATCTTTATTTGTAATTTTCTGTAATAATACATTATAAAAATATATATTCCTTTCATTACATAGAAAAAAAAGCTACAGAAAAATGTGCTATTATTACTTTTTAGCTTACATTTATGTACAAATATTCTCTTATTGCATATTATTATTTTGGTCTATCAAAATACATGTAATTGTTTAAAAGTTATTTGTAAAAGTAAATCACATTCAAAATTATACTGCTGGTGCTCTTTTATAGTCCTTTAAGACTGTTTTGGAAAAGCTATTCCTTATAATTCTTTCTTAATTCTCTATGTAGTGATATTACATATATTCCCTGAGTTCAGAATTTGGGAATGTTTGCTACTCAGAAATACAAAAGCAGAACTGATTGTGGCATTTTTCCCTACACAAACAGTAATTAGATATTTACCACTCTCCACCTAGGTGCATTTCATGAGTTGGAATTTTTTTTAAAAATATGATTATAGTAAAATGTTAAATCAGAGAAAATAAGTATATTAAATCTATGTTTAAGAATTTGGCATAATATTTATTTTATATGTAAAGTAAAAAAATTAAGAGTAGTGTTTACCTCTAAAAATATATAACCAGGGAGTTATGTGAAGAGTTTACTTTAATTTTGCACAAATTTACTATCATAGGCTTACATTTTTGTGATTTACACATATATGTATATATATTAAACATAACTCTTAGCCTTTCAAGAGACCTCACTGCACAGAGTTATGAAGGAAATAAGACAACTACAGTGGAAAACATCTATTTACTGCTTACAAAGGATCAGATATATATTTTACCAGAGTTTTTAATCATCGAATTATCACCAGATGAATGACAATTTATGTTTAATCGAACGTTTCAGATTCCTTGGTGATGGAGTTTCAGGAGATCATAAGTTACCCTATATGTAGTTGCTAATAACCAAACTTGTGTCTTCTGCAAGAACAGTACACATTTTTAACCACTGAGCCAACTCTTTTGTCCTCTAGTTCTTGCTTATATGACTAATAAAAATGAAGTAAAACAAATGCTCTTTTTACAGTTGTACCCAATCAAACTATATTAGTTGATTAATGTTAACACAATTCTAGCTTTACTTTAAATCTCATTAACAATGCCAAATGACTAAGAACTGGTGGGTAATTAGATGGGGATCTAACTGCTTCAACACTCTATAAAGCGCAATTCTCCAAAGAAAGAAATTATTTGAATAAGTAGCCTAGCCACTAGGTGACCTCAGGACAAAACCTAAATTACTTCAATATCATAATATAGAAATAGACAGAGGTGTGCTTCTTGTTTAATAGTAAAGAATTAGAAAGTTGGTAATGTTTGATTTGACTGAGATGATGGAATTCCTTAAGATTGCAGACTTCATACAGATGCATCTAATATGGAAAGTAAATTGAGAGTGATTAATTAACCAAATAAGTACACATCCTAAATCTTAATAGTTATAATCATGGAAGTTTTGTTCCAGAGAAATTTTCATACAGGCTCATAAATTTTTACATGCACACATTGTGAAGGAAAAATATAACAATGTGACAAGAACTATAAATATTGTTGAAGTCTACACCTGAAATCATTTTTAGGTGACAATGGAAAGTTCCTTGTAGTTGCACATTTTAACTGCTTATCAGATAATATGTTTGGCTCTTTCTAAGTCTTAAAGGTGAGATATTTATATATGCTGTGAACTAGACTTTTGTAAATCATTTCAGACCATGGAATATTCAATTTAGGGTTGGTGTTTCTTTTACAATGCCTTTCAAATGCTAGAGACATTTTAGTCAAATAAACTGAAAACTTACCCAGAATAGCTGGTAAGGGTCAGGGCATCTGGCAGACTTTACTGATGAAGAGATAATGTAATGCAGAGGCCCTAAGCTTCAGGGACTCCACATGTCCTCAGCAAATATTTTGGAAACAATTGAAACATGTTTTAGTTTTTTTTCTATCCATCAGCACCAAAAGAGAACTTTCATTCAGATTTTAAGTTTGATATTGTTATCTACACTACAAGTCTCTAATTAAATCTTTCTGGTGCTTTAACTCCAGGGAAATCCACTTGATGATTCAAAGTCAGTCACTGAATGTGATTTAAAATCAATAAGAGTGAAAGATGCCCTGGGTGTGCTGTCCTTTCAAAGCAAGAGAGAGCCACTTTCATGCCTCTTTGCAGAAAATCGATTACCTCAAGCAGCTCCTCATATGATGTGGACAGAGAGAACTAATGTCCTAATATATAACAGTGCTATTAGGCTTCCTCTGCATATATTATAAACATTTACCATTCTTGGACTTTTATGCCGTTTTATATGATCTACTCAACAGTTTTGCTGGTTCAGGGTAAGACTGTATTTTTTGGTGCACGGGAGCTGAGGAAGAATTGCAGAAGAAATAACATTATTGCTTCCAAAAGCTCTAGTGTATAATTAAACATTTTAATATTCATTTACATATTCCAAAAAAATTAAGGCTACTTTAAGTTTTAAAAGTATTCAAACATGCTGGAGGTGAAAAAAAACTAGAGTAAAACTAAATAAAATAAGCCATAAAACAGAATAATAAATATTTAATACAACAATAAAAACAAGATCAGTATCAAATAAGTATAGTTTCTCTTAAAAAACATATAATGCTTTATGCCCCCTACTTGTTTCAGAGACTTATATTTGCTATTTAACCTTTACAGAACAGAATACAGACTCTTTAAAATGTTTTATGTTAGGTCCACTACAAACTCAAACTTACCCTTTTAGTCATACTAATAAACTTATGTCCTAGCAAACATGAACATTGTTTCAGGAAAACATTGTTTCAGGAAAACAAGGAATGGTATAGTAAGTTTTAATTGGTTATTTATTTACATTTCACGTTATCCCCCTTTCCAGTTTCCCCTCCACAAACTCCCTATCACATCCCCTTTGCCTCTATGAGGGTACTCCCTACCCACTCACCAGCTCCCCCCTCAATGCCCTGGAATTCCCCTACGTGGGTAATAAAGCCTCCACAGGATGAAGGGCCAGATAAGGCAATCCTTTGCTACATATGCAGCTGGAGCCATGGGTTCCTCCATGTGTACTCTTTGGTTGGCCTTTTAATCTCTGGGAGCTCTGGGGTTGGTTGATATTGTTGTTCTTCCTATGGAATTGCAAACATCTTCAGCTCCTTTAGCTCTTGCCCTAACTCCTCCATTGGGGGTCCTGAGATCGGCCAGACAGTTTTGCTGTGAGCATCTGAATCTGCATTGGTCAGGCTCTGGCAGAGCCTTTTGGGACAACTATATCAGGCTCCTGTCAGCAAGTGCTTCTTGTCATCAGCAACAGTGTCTGAGTTTGTTGTCTGCAGATGAGATGGATCCCTTGGTGGGGCAGGCTCTGGATGGCCTTTCCTTCAGTGTCTGCTATCCTCTTTGTCTCTGCATTTCCTTTTGACAGGAACAATTCTAGATTAATACTTTTGAGATGGGTGGATGGCCCCATTCCTTAACAAGGGCCTTGCCTAACCGCTGAATATGATTTCTGCAGGTTCTTTCTCCTCTTTGTTGGGCATTTCTGCTAAAGTCATCCAGTGTTGGGTCCTGGGAACCTCTTGGGTCCCTGGCATCTGGGACTTTCTAGTGGTTATCCTCAGTTTCTCATTCCCCACTGCTATACACCTCCTTTCAAATTCCTGACCCTCTGTGCTTCTTCCCCATCTCTTCCTACACCTGATCCTGCCCCCCTTTTGCTCCCCCTACATTCTCACTGCCAGGTCCCTCCCTCACTCTCCCTCCTGTGGTTATTTTGTTTCTCCTTCCACACTTTGGTCTTCCTTCTTCTTGAGTTTCATATAGTGTATGAATTGTAGTATGGGTATTCAGAGATTTTTGCCTAATATGCACTTATCAGAGAATGTATACCATGTGTGTTCTTTTGTGACTGAGTTACCTCACTCAGGATGATATTTTCTAGTTCCATCCATTTGCCTGTGAATTTCATTAATTCATTGTTTTTAATAGCTGAGTAGTACTCCATAGTGTAAATGTACCACAATTTCTGTATCTACTCCTCTGTTGAAGGACATCAGAGTTGTTTCCATTTTCTGGCTATTATAAATAAGGCTGATATTAACATAGTGGAGCATGTTTCCTTGTTATATGTTGGAGAATCTTTTGGGTATATGCCCAGGAGTGGTATAACTGGATCCTCAGGTAGAATTATTTCCAGTTCTCTCAGGAACCATCAAAGTGATTTCTCAGGGTCAATTTGCATTTCCCTGATGACTAATAATGTTGAACATTTCTTTTGGTGCTTTTTATATTTAGCTCTGTACCCCATTTTTAATAGGGTTATTTGATTCTCTGAAGTCTACCTTCTTGAGGTCTTTGTATATTTTGGATATTAGCCTTCTGTCAGATATAAGATTGGTAAAGATCTTCTCCCAATTTCTGGGTTGCTGTTTGTCCTATTGACAGTGTCCTTTGCCTTACAGATGCTTTGCAATTTTATGAGGTCCCATTTGTCAAATGTTGATCTTATAGTAATTTCACCTAAAACTTACATGACTTTTTTCTCATATCTATCCTAGTCTGTTATCGAGACAATAAGTGCTTTCAAATTTAGTCTAAAGCCTACCTGCTATTTTTTTTCTATCACCTCAAGTACTAACATTTTATTCTTTGTACACATTTATACTAAAACTTATTCAGTTCACTTATATTATAGTTATATAAATGTGAAACTCATCAAAGGAGTAAATTTGAAAATAAACAATGAAATATCAAAATATGATAAATTTTCTGAAAAATTACATAGGTTAATAGAACAACTCTTCTGCAAACTTACTTTTTTAATAAATAAGAAAAATAGAAACAACTTGTAGAGCAAAAGACAAATGGAATTAAAATCAGAGGCTTCCTTTATCATGAATTAATGAAAACTCCATATTCTTAGTGTTCTTTTAAGGATACCGTAGCAGATTTCAAGATATTGTACATAGATGCATCATACTCCCGATCTAGAGACCTTCACTGAAGGTCAAGAGAGAATTTAAGTCCTGGAAATGAGATGTCTCAACAGGAATTGACCAATCCATCCATTATCAGGGATCAAATGGTAGCTTTAGAACTCTACATGCTCCTGTCAAGTCTACTCAACCCAGTATTCCCATAGACTTATGATTCCTCTCTTATTTGACAATATACTTCATAAATACATTACCTTGTGATCAACAACTGTTGCTATGGAAACTGGGTAATCACATGCAAAAGAATACAGCTGGACATCTTATACAAAAAATTAATTCAAGCTATATTAAACACTTATATGGATTACCTAACACTACAAAGCTAGGAGACAACAGAAGAGAAAAGTTTCATGTCATTGTGCTTGAAAAGATTCTCTTAAGTATGAAATACATAACACTGGCAAAAAGTAAAACAAACAAATCTGTAGAAGACAGTAAATTAAATACTACTACATACACAAGAAAGAGAACAGTTAAAAAATAGAGACAATCTATAGAACACAAGAAGACACTTTTGAGACATAGCTGTTAGTAGACTAATTTTCAAAATATATAAGGAACACATATGCTCCAAGACCAAAAGTAAGAAGCCCCCTAGCCATGGCCAGATCATAGGTCCTAAGAGTGAATGTAGCACAATTATTTTGATAAATGGGCATAATGTCAAAATGCCTTCCAAGTATTTATCTCTATGTCTATATATAAATGCAGCTTTTAGCCCTCATCAGAAAAACTTGTTGCAGGAAATATTAAAAAAGAATTAGCTCATTCTCACACTTGTGCCAGTAACTCTCAGCCCCAGTGGTCTGGCCGGCCTGTTCTTATATCATGGAGACTCTCTGGCCTGGAGCTCCTGAAAAGTCTCCACCCAGCTCACTATGTTCCCACTGGCGGGTCACTACCATGCCAACCCCGTGCTTGAAATTCCCCAATGCCTTTGTGGTGCACATCTGGCAAACCCACAGTTTGCCACTGTACCTTTCTTTCTTGAACTCAGTGGAACTGTGTGAGGGAAAATGTCACACAGACTTAGTTCAGAAACAATGGTAACTCAATCTCTGGGTGCAACAACTAAAATCCTAATCTTGTAAGCCTTATTAAATCTAAATCCTCCTCTGGTGAATCCTGACAGATCCACCATTGAAACTGAGAGACACTAGTAATTACATCTTGCTCTCATGGTATCCCCATCCAAAAAAGACACCCCCCCCTCCTGCTTCTTCTCTTCCTCTGTCCAACCCAGAAGTTCTGTCTATTCTCCCAGTGATTGACTCCTTTATTCCTTAGGAGATTGGTTCACAATGAGTCATCTGATTATGACTCACTCCGTATCTGCAGCCCCTCCCAGGAGAGCAGAATTAGCATCAAAATACAAACAGCACCAGGCCCATCCACAACAGAAACTTATTTTTGTAGTGAGCAGTACTCCAGAATAATACAAAAATTCACAACTGATCAAAGTGCCAAGCATAAATGTCTATGGAGTACTCACACATAGATGAAACATGTATAGGATATCCAATCATCTTAAGGCTCAGGATGATCACACAATGGCAGAAGAAAGATTGTATATATTACAGGCCAAGGAAGACTGGGGAAAACAGTATTCTCTGTCCTTCTTAGCTTTAATTTTTAACTTTACATAGCCTAGAGTTAACTGAGAAGGAAATCTCAATCAAGGGATTGCTCAGCTTAGATTGGATGATGGGAATGCTTTGGTCGTAAGTTGTTTTGATTGTTACTTGGCATAGGAGGGTTCAGTCCACTGCGGGTAGCACCATTCCCTGGGTAAGTAGTCCTGGAATACATAAGAAAATTAAGTATAATAGTGAACTTATAGGTGATCCAGCAAACAGTACTCCTCCTTTGTTTCTGTTTCAAGTTCTTGCTTGAGTTCTTGCCCTTACTTCTCTAAAAGGTAGATGATAACTTATAAGTCAAATAAAAGCCTTCTTCCCCTAATTGCCATTGTATTTGATCAAAACAACAGAATGTAACTAGGACAGCCTCCTTTGAGACCTCTAAACTCCATGATGCACTGAGTCAACATACTGCATCTGTATTTGTCACTCCATTCATACTTCCAAATTCTTTCACAGCTATAATACAATTGATAGTCAATTAGGAGAACCATGAGGCTGCTCGTTGCATTTATCCTGTTCCCATTAAACAACCAAACCAAACCAGAACACATTCAGAGCCATGAAGATGAGTCACAATAGATATTCAATATAAATAGATAACTTCAATCTTGATTAACAACAGTTATAGATCCCTAATATTTTACTCTCTCACTTCTCCAGGTAACTATGTCATGGTTTCTCCTTTCCCTTCAAATTTCTAACACCTCT
Organism: Montemys delectorum; assembly: GCA_019843815.1. NCBI lineage: Eukaryota > Metazoa > Chordata > Mammalia > Rodentia > Muridae > Montemys > Montemys delectorum. The sequence goes on along the minus strand of JADRCD010045856.1, from coordinate 8,323 downwards.
CATATCATCACTACTCTACCGGATTACCTTTCTTCCTAATTCATGCATAGATAGAAACAACTCCCAAAGTAATCATTCTTTAACTGTATGTTTACATATATAAACACATTCATACCACTTTGTGTTAAAGAATTAATTCTCCTAACTAAATCCAATCCCACTACTCACTTGTTCAGATAATTTGCTTCTGTGACATTTCACTTTTACATCATCAAATTTTTCCTCATTAATGAATCATTACCAATCACTGTGAAAACATGCTGTTTTATTTCTCTTCAAAACAAAGCATGCTCTTTGACTTCTCTTGTTTCCTATCTGTTACTGTATTTCTTGACCTTCCCTGAAGTTTTCAATGTCCTCAAGACTTGTTTCTATTGATCTAATTTACTCTCCAGTTTCCTTTTAGTTCCTACATCATGTATGTTTTCCTGCTGAATCCTTTTGTACTGCTTAAAATCCTTCTGCTTATTCTTCTCCCACAGAGAAATAGAGAATAATTTATCTCATTTTGAGTAGGGATAGCTTTATTGCTTCAGTTATAATGTGGAAAAGGCCACAGAAATAATGTGTTATTTTATTTTAAAGTATGCTTATGAGGAGTGCTAACCTCTATCTGGTATTCTTTCTGACAAGTCCATTCTTGGAAGCTGGTGGTCATGCAACAAGAAGTTGTGGGTTTATTTATAGCTCACTCAAAGGTATTTGGTTGACTAAAGAGCTAAGCCAACATCTGACCACAACAACATGAGTTAACCTTGTGCGAAAATTACCTAGCAGAGCCCAGTCATACCAGAAAAATAAAGGAGAGTGATTAAGTTAGTATTGCTGTTTTAAAAGTATTATGTTTGGAATTAATTCATTATATAACAACAGAAAATCAGAGCAGTATTTCATCACAGGTACCAACTCTATGGCTCTACTGTATTCTGTGGTATTTGCCTTGTTAGTATTGGTGGTTTGAACAAGAATGGCCCCCATAGACTCATGTATTTGAATGCTTGGCCCTGGGAGTGGGATTATTAGGAGCTGTGGCCTTGTTGCCATAGGTGTTGCCTTCTTGAAGGAGATGTGTCACTGTGTGGGCAGGCTTTGAGGTCTCAGATTCTCAAGCTAGACCTCCTGTGGCCTTCACTTCTGCTGCATGCATATCAAGATACAGAACTCTCAATTCATTCTTTAATATCATGCCTTCCTGCATGCTGCCATGATTTCTTCCATGACAATAATAGCCTAAACCTCTGAAACTGTATGCCAGTTTGAAGTAAAAATTTTTCTTTATAAGAATTGCTATAGTCATGGTGTCTCTTCACAACTGTCAAAGCCCTAACTAAGACAGTAGTATTTTGTTCTTCCAGTCTGAGCCAGTGACCTGAGCAGACCTTGGGCAGTAGCTCTGCACCCAGTCTCACAACACTCAGAGGAAGCTTGAATCCCAGGTGCTATAACATGTCCATGATTGTAGGTAAGGAGGCCAAAACATCTACCTCAACACCAGGAGTAACTGGGATTAGTGGGATTTGGGGATATAAAAACACCCACCTGGCCAGTGGCATGGGTTCTTTCCAGTCCAAGCCAGTGCCCTGAAGCTAACTCCAAACCCAATCCCATAACACCCAGATAAAGCTTGACTCTCAGATGCTCTAACACGCCCAGGATCATAGGATCTCATGAGCTTGGTCACACCAGAATTTCAGGATCCCAGAGCCAGATTGACTCCCAGGAGCTGTGACACACACTGTATCTCAGGATGCCAGGATCACAAAGAAAACTGGACTCTGAGGAGTTCTGATTCAACCAGGATTACAGGAAGGACAGGCTCCAGTCAGATATAGTGAAGCCAGGGAGCACTAGAGATAATCAGATGGCAGGAGGCAAGCTTAAGAACAGAAGCAACAGAAACCAAGGTTACTTGGCATCATCAGAACCCAATTCTCCCAACATAGCAAGTCCTGGACACACCATGACACTGGAATCAGATCTAAAATCACATCTCACCATGATGATAGAGGATTTTAAGAAGGACATACATAACTCCCTTAAAGAAATATAGGAGAACACAGGTAAATAGCTAGAAACCCTTAAAGAGGAAACATAAAAATCCTTTAAAGAGCTACAGGAAAACACAAACAAAGAGGTGAAGGAATTGAACAAGACCATCCAGGATCTAAAAATGGAAATGTAACAATAACAAAATCACACAAGGAGACAACCCTGGAGATAGAAAACCTAGGAAAGAGATCAGAAGTCATAGAGGCAAACATCACCAACAGAATACAACAGATAAAAGAGAGAATCTCAGGTGCAGAAAGTACCATAGAAAACATTGACACAACAGTTAAAGAAAATGTAAAATTCAAAAAGATCCTAACACAAAACATCCAAGAAATCCAGGGCACAATGAGAAGATGAAACCTAAGGATAATAGGTATAGAAGAGAGCAAATGAAGACTCCCTATGTAATGGGCCAGTAAATATCTTTAACAAAATTACAGAAGAAAACTTCCCTAGCCTAAAGAAAGAGATGTCCAAAGAAAGAGATGTCCGTAAACATACAGGAAGCCTACAGAACTCTAAATAGACTAGACCAGAAAAGAAATTCCTCCTGTCACACAATAATCAAAACACCAAATGCACAAAAAAAGAGAAAGAATATTGAAAGCAGTAAGGGAAAAAGGTCAACTAACATATAAAGGCAGACCTATCAGAATTGCACCAGATTTCTTACCAGAGACTATGAAAGCCAGAAGATCTTGGGCAGATATTATACAGACCCTAAGAGAACAAAAATGCTAACCCAGGCTACTATACCTAGCAAAACTCTCTATTACCATAGATGGAGAAACCAAGATATTACATGACAGAACAAGATTTACAGTATATCTTTCCATAAATCCAGCCCTAAAAAGGATAATAGATGGAAAACTACAACACAAGGAAGGAAATTATACCCTAGAAAATGCAGGAAAGTAATCTTCTTTCAACAAACCCATAAGAAGTTACTCATACAAACATAATATCACTTCTAACAACAAAAATAACAGAAAGCAACAATTACCTTTCCTTAATATCTCTTAAAATCAATGGACTCAATTCCCCAATAAAAAGACATAGACTAACAGACTGGATACATAAACAGAACCTAGCATTTTGCTACATGCAGGAAATGCACCTCAATGTCAAAGACAGACACTACCTCAGAGTAAAGGGCTGGAAAAAGTTTTCCAAATAAATGGTCCCAAGAAACAAGCTGGAGTCGCCATTCCAATATCTAATAAAATCAACTTTCTATCAAAAGTTATCAAAAAGCATAAGGAAGAATTCTTTATTGTCATCAAAGAAAAAAAATCCACCAAGAAGAACACTCAATTCTTAACATCTATGCTCCAAATGCAAGGGTACCCACATTCATAAAAGAAACTTTACTAAACCTCAAAGCACACATTGCACCTCACACAGTAATAGTGAGAGACTTCAACACCCCACTCATCAATGGACAGATCATGGAACCACAAACTAAACAGAGACACATTGACACTAACAGAAGTTATGGAGCAAATGGATTTAACAGATATCTATAGAACATTTCATCCTATAACAAAAGAATATTCCTTCTCAATACCTCACAGTACCTTCTCCAAAATTAACCATATAATCAGTCACATAAAAGACCTCAACAGATACAAGCAGACCAATATAATCCCATGCATCCTATCAAACCACGAAAGACTAAAGTTTGGTCTTCTATAGCAACAAAAACAACAGAAAGCTCACATATACGTGGAACCTGAACAATGCTCTACTCAATAACTACTTCAAGGAAGAAATTAAGAAAGAAATTAAAGACTTTAGAATTTAATGAAAATGAAGGCACAATATACTCAAACTTATGAGACACAATAAAATGAAAGCAGTGCTAAATGAAAGCAGAGCTATTCAAAGCTCTGGGTGCCTCCAGAAAGAAACTGAAGAGAGCATACACTAGCAGCTTAACAGCACACCTGAAAGCTCTAGAACGAAAAGAAGCAAGTACACCCAAGAGGAATAGACATCAAGAAATAAACTCATGGTTGAAATTAACCAAATAGAAACAAAACAAAACAAAAGAAAACAAAAACACTATACAAAGAATCAACAGAACCAGGAGCTGGCTCTTTGCGAAAATCAACAAGATAGATAAACCTTAGCTATACTAACCAGAGGACACAGAGACTGTATCCAAATTAATAAAATCAGAAATAAAAATGGAGACATAACAATGGAAACCAAGGAAAATTAAAAAATCATTAGATTCTACTACAAAAGCCTATATTCAACCAAATTGGAAAGACCTGATGAAATGGACAGTTTTGTGGACAGATAACAGGTGCCAAAATTAAATCAGGATCAGGCAAACCAGCTAAACCATCCCATAAACCTTAAAGAAATAGAAGCAGTCATTAACAGCAGATGCTGGCGAGGTTGTAGAATAACAGGAACACTTCTTCATTACTGATGGGATTGCAAGCTGGTACAACCACTCTGAGATCAGTCTGGCGATTCCTCAAAAAATTGGACATAATAATATCTGAGGACCCAGCTATACCCCTCCTGGGGATATACTCAGAAGATGCTCCAACATGTAATAATGACACATGCTCCATCATGTTCATAGCAGCCTTATTTATAATAGCCAGAAACTGGAAACAACCTAGATGTCCCTCAACAGAGGAATGGATACAGAAACTGTGGTACATCTACACAATGGAGTACTACTCGGCATTAAAAACAATAAATTTATGAAATTCTTAGTGAAATGGATGGATCTGGAGGATATCATCCTGAGTGAGGTAACCCAGTTACGAAAGAACACACATAGTATGCACTCACTGATAATTGTATATTAGCCCAGAAGCTCAGAATACCCAAGATACAATCCACAAACCACAAGAAAGTCAAGATGAAGGAAGACCAAAGTGTGGATACATGGATCCTTCTTAGAAGGTGGAACAAAATACCCATGGAAGGAGTTACAGAGACAAAGTGTAGAGCAGAGACTGAAGAAAGGACAAGCCAGAGACTGCCCCACCTGGGAATCCTTCCCATATTCAATCATCAAATCCAGACACTATTGTGGATGCAATAAGTGCTTGCTGACCGGAGCCTGTTGTAGATGTCTCCTGAGAGGCTCTGAGTGTGCCTGACTAATACAGAAGTTGAGGCTCACAGCCATCCATTGGACTGAGCATAGAGTCTCCAATGAAGGAGCTAGAGGAAGGACCCAAGGAGCTGAAGGGTTTTCAGCCTCTTAGCACAAACAGCAATATGAACTAACTAGTACCCTCAGAGCTCTCAGGGACTAAACCACCAACCAAAGAGTACACATGGAGGGAACCATGGCTCCAGTTGCATATGTAGTAGAGGATGGCCTTGTTAGGTCTCAATGTGAGGAGAGCTCCTTTGTCCTGTAAAGGCTTGATTCCCCAGTATAGGCGAATTTGAGGGTGGGGAGGCAAGAGTGAGTGGGTGGTTAGGTGGGGGCACACCCTCATAGAAGTAGAGGGAGGGGGGATGGGATAGAGGGTTTCTAGGGGGGAGGAATGTGGAAAGGGGATAACATGAAATGTAAATAAAGAAAATATCAAAAAATACATTAAAACTTAAAACAAATAAGACAGTAGTATTTTATAAAATTGAGATAGTTTTCTAACTATGTTTTTAGGTCAATGTATTTTTCAGAATAAACTTCTCATAACTCCTCTTTGGTTTCTTTTGCTTCCCTCTTTCTTCACAGACTTCTTAACATTGCTTCTGTCATGGAATGATTTTGGATCCTCTACTCATTACCTTTGATACCTTCATTTCGTTCAGGCTATAAATATCATCGAGATGCTGATGATATCCAATTTCTCCTGTTCAGTTGTCTCCTCTGGGCTCCATAATTAGTATTGTAGTAATTTTCTACTTGTAACTATTTAGATGACAAATAGCAGCCCCAACTTAAGTTATTTAAAGCTGAGCTCTAGATATTCTTTACCCAAATTTCTCCTCTCTTATATTTACCTGTACAGAAAGGGCTGATAAAATTCTATCAGATTCTTACGTAAGAAACTTTGAAATTCACTAGACTCTGTAATTACATGCCATATATACTTAAATTCTTGATACTGTTATGTTTATCTTTTAAAATGTATCAACATCCTATATCATCTCCCTGTCTTCACTGCCTTTGTCCTAGCTTATGCCATCATTATCCACCATGTGAATTCTTGCCCAAACCTTCTAACTAGTCTCCTTCTTCTCTTATACTCTTGTTCATAGTACATTCAAAATATGATCCTTAGGTTGGAATGTGATCAAGTAAGGAGAAGGAGAAAAGAGGGATGAAGGACAGAGTACAGGGAGAGATGCGTAATAATAAGGCCCACCTAGTACATTTAGAAGCTTACTAAAATATATACATATATTAAATCAGCCTAAATGAAAAGACCAAATAATGGGAAAAAGAGACCTCCAATTGGACGTCTCTTCTCACCAAATGAAGCCTCCAATACCTTGAATGGGTTACATCTAATTGAGTCGATGACCAAAGAGGTTCCAGGGGAACCCCCAACTGTAGGCACCTCTGTAGAAATTGATGGTAAGGACACATTGCTGACAACACTTACACAACTCCTTGAACATGGAAGTCAAGCTGGTTACTACATAAAGCATTCAGCCTGATATTCTAGTCTTTGGTCCAGGAATGTACCCTGCATACTACCAAATGAGAAACATAAGTATCAAACCTGCCACAAACCTTATGATCTACAACCATCCTCTGCCTACAAGATCTGCTAGCACACTGATCCCATAAAGCTTGTGGAAGTAACCAATCAATATCTGACTTGACTTAAGGCTCTCTCAATGAGAGGGAACTCATATCTTATAATGCTTGGACAACCAAGAACCTGAGATTAGATAGCACAGAGACTTGGAGTATTTTGGAGTAAAGCCAAATACTAAAAGAACATAGCAATAAAATGACTCCTATTGACATTCTGCTATACTTAAGAGTATATCAGATCAATGTCTTGCTCAGCCATCATCAGAGAATCTTCTTCTGGCAGCAGATGGGAACAAACACACAGACCTACAGGCAGACAATGCAAAGAGTGAGAGGCCTTGGGACACTCAGCCCTAAATGAGATGTCTCCATTAAATCCTCCCCTGTGGCTCCCTGGGCTCAGAGAACACTGTAGAAAAGAGGTGGAAAGGTTTAAAAAACCCAGAGGGGATAGAAGACATCAAAAAAACAACCAACCAACCAACCAACCAACCAAAAGAAACCAATAAATCCATCTAAATCAACAGGATCAACGTATATATGAACTGAGAGAAACTGAGACAGAATACATAGAGCCTGCAAAATTCTGCAGCAGATGGAGCTCTATAGCTGAGAGGAGAAATGTAATATCCCTAACCCAGAAATTATTTTCAATTGATAACTGCTTGCAAATTCAATTTTAGTTTTCTCACTGGGGAAACAAACTACTCTTAAAGGTAGCCTGCATGCCCACCACAATGGGCATAAAAGATGAACAATGGGCATAGAAGATGGTAAATAGAAGATGAACTCAGTGGCATCTTTGGAAATTCCTTGTCTCATAGCACCATATCCGATTATTTTTATTAGAGTTTGTTTTATTTTTTATTTTATATTATATATTTCATTTTCTTTCTATCTTTTTACCACAGAGGTAAAAATATATATGTTTGCATATATATTATAGCAAACATATATATTTCCAGTTTAGTGTTTTTATGGTATTCCTGAGTTTGTGAATGAGTGAGTCTCTGTGTCTATATCTGTTTCTTGTGCTTTCTCTTGAGATCTTTTCCTTCTACTTGTTTTGTCCTATTCTGATGTATTGGTTTTTGTTTTATTTTATATTATTTTATCTTATTGCTGTCCTTTGGAAGCCTGTTTGTTTTCTAATGCGAGATATAAAGGGCGTAGATCTAGACAGGAGTAGGGGTGGAGAGAAACTGAGAGGAATAGAGGGAGGTGAAATAGTAATTAGGATATATCATCTGAAGGTCAGCCACTAACAGCAATTAAATAGAGTACAGTGAGCTTAAAAAAAAAACAAAGCATTAGGATGCTATATACTTCAAGAGCATGAGGCACGGAAAATACAGGGGAAAGATGGCTGCCAGTCTTCTCCATATTAGTGAAATTTCTAATATACAAAACACCAATTGTGACTATCCATAAGTTATGATAAAGCCTGAATGTCATAACTTGTGAGTAATTAGTTAGTTGGGATAAAATGAATGTTCTTGAATTCTATAAATAGAAATTTGA
>JADRCD010045854.1:11683-22795 GCA_019843815.1 Montemys delectorum | reverse complement strand
CTATGGTGTCTTCTGCCCCTGAGATTCTCTCTTCTATCTCTTGTATTCTGTTGGTGATGTTTGCATCTATGACTCCTGGTTTCTTTCATACATTTTGTATCTCCAGGGTTGTCTCTCTTTCTGATTTCTTTATTGTTTATATTTTCATTTTTAGATTCTGGATGGGTTCCTTCATTTCCTTCACTTGTTTGATTATATTTTCCTGTAGTTCTTTAAGTGATTTTTGTGTTTCATCTTTAAGGGCTTCTAGCTGTTTACCTGTGTTCTCCTGTATTTCTTTGAGGGTGCTATTTATGTCTTTCTTAAAGTCCTGTATCATCATCATGAGAAGTGATTTTATATCTGAATCTTGCTTTTCTGGTGTGATGGTGTGTCCAGGACTTGCAATGGTGGGAGTATTGGGTTCTGATGATGCCAAGTAACCTTGGTTTGTGTTGTTTATGCTTGCCCTGCACCATCTGGTTATCTCTAGTGCTACATCCCCTTGCTAAATCTGACTGGAGCCTGTCCTTCCTGTGATACTGGTTGTGTTTGAACTCTTCAGAGTCAAGCTGTCTCTGTGATCCTGTGATCCTGGACTTGTTAGAGCAACTGGGAGTGGGGATTCCTCTGGGTGTTGTGAGACTGGTTGTGGAGTTTGTGCCCAAGGTCTGCTTAGGGAACCGGCCAGCCCAGAGAGAGAGGATATTATTCTTTTAAAGAAACTTTTAGTAATAGAATCATGAGTTATCTAATCTTTTGTCTCAATTATTAAGGTTTCCAATGTTTTTCAGTATTGTCACATTTATCAATAGTTGGATCTTTATTTTAGCAGATGGCAGTTCGATTTGTTCATGCAGCCATCAGGTGATGAACATTTGGGTTGTTTGTTCTTCGGGGATATTGTTTTCATAGATAGATATTTTTTTTCTGTGTAGATAGGTAATTGGCCTGCACTACACATGCACAGTGCCAAAGGAGGCCAGAAGATGGCATCATATCCTATGTAACTAAGGTTAACTTCAATATACAGGTGCTGTGAACTGAACTTGGTAACTCTAAAAAGAGGGGAACGGGTTTTTAGCTGCCGAGTCACCCCACTAACCTCAGTTTTTAAAGACACTACTCATAATGCCATAGTTATAGTGTGAATCTGAAATATACCTCAGGGAGCCACGTCTTTTGAGTCCCCCGAAACCACAGACCATGTTCTGTTTGTCAGGATCACAGAGTGTGTTCTGTTTGTCAGGAGGTGAAGAAAGTCTTCAGTCCCGATGTTTTACTTACGTGTATAGGGCAAAGTGACACTGGAATGAAGCCTCTGAAACTATGAGCCAAAGCAAATTCTTCCTCCCATCAGTTGCTTCTGGCAGATAGTTGGTGAGACTGATGTCAAAATAACTAAGATAGTTAGGAATATTTATGCAAATATTTTCATGAACTTGTGCCATAGGAATCAAGTAGTGAAATTTCCTAAATATCATGGAATGAATTTGTGATGTTAATTAATTAGTAAATAATTATATTAATTAATTATTATTTTAATTAAATACAGTATAATAAGTATACTATATTAAACATTTATAGTAGACAATACATTATACACTATAAAATAACTATACAGTAGTTAATTAGCAATTATAGTAATTAATGTACTAATAAAATTATGATGATAAACTGAAAAACTCCATAATCAAGACTTAGTTAATACCAGAGCACGTATAGTAGAGTAATATCATAAGGCTCTATGGCCAAATGAAATTGTAACACTCACAGTTTTACAAATAAACTGTGATCCTTGCACAGACACAAAATATATTGAACAATTCATGCCTATATTTTACTTTTCTAAGAAATTGTTGAACTGTTTCCTCCAGAAGCTACACCATTTACAGTCTCCCTAAGGGTGAGTGAAGGTGCTTCTTTTCAATACTTGGTATTCAGCAAGTTGTATCTTATATGTTTTATTACTTAATAATGTTGTTAAGAACCTTTTCACACATATGTTGCCCATTCATATATTTTGATTTGAAATGTATATTCCAGCTTCTTAGCTACTTGCCACTGCATTTTATTTCTTCTTAGTTTTAAGTTATAAATTTTTTTATCATGATAGATTATTTAAAATCAAATTTCTTGTCAGACTGGTCTCTCTCTCTCTCTCTCTTTCTCTCTCTCTCTCTCTCTAGTTGTGTGTGTGTGTGTGTGTGTGTATGTGTGTGTGTGTATGTACATGTGCACACACACTTACAAGCACGTACATGTGGGGTCAGAGGATTGTCATGTGCATGTGACTGTTAAGACTAGAAAAAGGCATAGGATCACCTGCAACTGTAGTTAAAGGAGGTTGTGACCTACCTTATATGGGTTTTGATTACCAAACTTGAGTCCTCTGTAAGAGCAGTACATACTATTATAAACCAAAGAGTCTTCTCTCCAGTCCCAGGAAATGGTTAAATTTTTTATTTTAAATTTTAAAAATATTTATCTCTGTCGAAGCAAACACAGGGGCTGGAGAGGTGGTTCAGTGGTAAAGAGCCCTGGCTTTCTAGAAATTGAGTTTAATTCCCAATACTCTCATGGTGGCTCACAATTTTCTAGCCTTCTTCTTGTGTTCAGACTTACAATCAGACACAACACTAATTTCATATATGATACGTAAATTTTTTAAAGCAACCACATAGAAAAGTGCCATCTGCTTTTAGGCTGGATCTTACCTCTTAAATCAGTTCAGTCAAGATATTCCCCACAAAAATGTCCAGAATCTTGTCTCTGAGATAATTTTAGATTCTACAAAGGAGCCAGTCAAAAACACCAACTGCCACAATATTATATTGTGTCCAGTTCTTCTGGACTGGAGAGAGAGCCCAGTAGTTAAGAATATTGGCATCTACATGTTGGTGCCCAGCTCCCAAATCCACGAGATTTGTTGTCCTCTCCTGGCTTAGGCAGGGAACCACACCCATGTACTACACACACACACACATGCAGGAAAACACCCATAGAAATAAACTACAAATATTTTTTGAGCCGGGCAGTGGTAGCACATGCCTTTAATCCAGCACTTGGGAGGCAGAGGCAGGTGGATTTCTGAGTTCGAGGCCAGCCTGGTCTACAGAGTGAATTCCAGAACAGCCAGGATTATACAGAGAAACCCTGCCTCGAAAAACCAAAAAAAAAAAAATTTTTTTTTGAATTAAAAAAAGTAGTACTCCTTTCCCAAGGCTATCCAGTGACTGCGCTCTCTGGGAATCCATCCCATACGCAGACACCAAACCCAGACAGTATTACTGATGCCAAGAAATGCTTACTGACAGGAGCCTGATATAGCTGTCTCCTCAGAGGTTTTGTCAGAACCCGACAAATACAGATGTAGATGCTCAGAGCCAAACATCGGACTGAACAAGGGGTCCCCAATGGAGGAGTTACAGAAATGACTGAAAGAACTGAAGGGGTTTGCAAGTCCAGAGGAGGAACGACAATATGAACTAACCAATACCCCCAGAGCTCCCAGGGACTAAAACACCAACCAAAGAGTACAAGCCACCAACCAAGGAGTACACATGGCTCCAACTGCAGATGTAGCAAAGGATGACCTTGTCAGGCATCAATGGGAGAAGATGTCCTTAGTCCTGCGAAGGCTCGATAGATGCCCCAGTGTGGGGGAATCAAGGACTGGGAAGCAGGAGTGGGTTGGTGGGTGGAAGCACACCTTCATAGAAGCAGGGGGAGGGAGGATGGGAAAGGGGGTTTCCAGGAAAGAGGAAAATAGGGAAAGGGGATAATATTTGAAATGTAAATAAAGAAAATAGCCAATAAAAAAAGAAATAAACAACAACAACAACAAAAAGAGTACACATGGAGGGATCCATGACTCCAGCCACATATGTAGCAGAGGATTGCCTTTTCTGGCATGAATGAGAGGGGAGCCCCTTGGTTCTGTGAAGGTTCAATGCCCCAACATAGTGGGATGTTAGGCCATGAAGTGAGAGTGGGTGGGTTGGGGAGGGAGTACCCTCATAGAAGGGTGAGGGAAGGGTAAGGAGGGAGGGGTTTGCAGATAGAAAACTGGGAAGAAAGATAACAAAACAGTAGTAATCCTTTGACAACTTGAGTATAGCAGAATAAATTATTATAGAAAATTTTATCCATACCACCAGGAAAGAAAAAGGCTTATATTATATAAAGGTCAATAATTCTGTTCTGTGCTTTTAAGTGAATTTACATTAATGAAAGTAAAAGTCTTAATAAACTTTTTGACAGATACATACTGTTAGATGATCCATGATGGCACACATTTATAGGATGCACTTAAAATGCCCTAGAAAAAAATTATCCACTCACCTCCCCTGCCAACCTCCAAGCCCTCATCCCTATACAGAGACTCATTATTCTTGTATTCATCTTCTGTTTTGTTTTCCACCCTTCCTTAAATTCATGTGAATGAGATCATATAGTACACTCCTCTTGGTCTTGTATCTTTAGCTCAGTGTTTTTCAAACATTCATAATCTGTTGTTGAGTATCAGTTCATTGTATAAGAAAGTCATATACAGCAGTAGGAGGTTGCTAGCTTGTGCCTAGTTTACTCAGCCTACTTTCTTAGACACCTGAGGACCATCTGCCCAAGGATGGCTCTGCTGACAACAAGTAGAGTCTTCCCACATCAATTATTAAAAATGCTCTGTGTTTTGATTCACATTTAAATTCATTTTTAACAGGATAGTTTGTACTATTGCCTATTGGTTGAATGTATCCTGTCTTACAGTTCTTTTTCACTTCTCAATAATCTCTCAGTTTCTCTGAATTTTGTAGTAATACTTTAGATATGATTTAAAAGTTTTCCTGTTATATATTCTCTATAAGTACTCTTTGCTTATTATGAAACCTAAAACATCAAATCCCTTGAATTGTGTAATTTAAAGTGAAAGCAACTTAGTTGTTTTAGAAATTATAGTACGATTACATAATTTCCCCATTCCCTTTTCACCTCCACCCCCTCCCATATACCTACCATCTTCATGCTTTCTCAAATCTCTCTTACTTTGATGTATATGTACATTCCTAAATATATAAATGCAACATGCTCAATCTGTATAATATTATCTGCATGCATATGTCTTCAAGGCTATTTGGTATTGGATAGCCAAGTGACGTCTATTCCTTGCAAACCCCTATTTCTCCTGCTCTCAGCATTACTTAGATGTCACTTGTTCTTTGTCTAGGGTTGAGGCCTCATGAGCTTCCCCCTGCCCACATTAGTATATCTACTGGTGTCGCATTTATTTACTGTAAGTATGTATACACGTGCTCATGCTCCACAGCCTGCATTTGGAGGTCAGATAACAATTGAAGGGCATCTGTTCTTTCCTGCCGCCATGTGAGCTGCAGAGCTCAGGCCTTCAAGCTTGATGACAAGTGTCTTTACCCACTGAGTCATCTCAAATGACCTTAACCAGAAGTGATAATTTTGATTCTTTTCCCTGAGTCTTTAAACTATTAATGTCAAATTCTACTCATCTGTTATGTATTTTGTTTCTTCTCTTATTTGGTTGTTAGAGGAGAACATGTGTGTGACTTAGCACTCAGGTAGTAGTCACACTGTCCGTGGATCCTGAGGCTGTCAATTTTTCAGTCTTAGAGGCAAGTGTTTTTATGCACTGAACCATCTTGCTAGATCAACATTCACATATTTTTAAATGCTGTGCCTGCATTGACATATTTTTCCACTTGTAGACAATTAGAAACTACTCTCTGTTAACTTTTATATTAAAATGGAGAGATTTATGTAATTGAAGTGTCACAGTATTCTGCATTTGTCTCTATATTTACCTTTATGTAGAGCTTTTGTATCAATGCTTAGGACGCCTTCCTTTCCATTCAAGGCTCGCTTTGGCATTTCTTGTTCAGTAGTTGCAAGGGTGATGATTCTTTCAGCTCTTATGTTGGGAATAACTTCCTTCTGCCTTCCTTTCTATTTTAATTTTAGTGTGTGTGTGCGCATGCGTGTGTACACATTAAATGAACATACATGTACAAACCAGAGGACAAAGGTGCGTCTTCCTCAATCTCCCTCCACTGTATTGTTTTATGTGTTTGTTATTAGTGTATCTGTCTATGGGGAGTGTAGAAGCATATATGCTTGTGCTTGTGTGTGATGGCTGCATAAATCCATGCATGCATTATAGAGAGGCCAGAGTTTGACATTGTAATTATGTAATTGTCTCCCTTAGTCACTCTACACCTTTTTTTCTTTCTTTCTTTTTTTTTTTTTTTTTTTTTTTTTTGAGACAGGGTCTATCACTGAGCATAGGGATTATTGATTGGATGGAACCAACTAACCACTGGGCTCCAAGGACACTGTTAGCTCCCTTAGTACTTAGTTTATAGGTGTGTACCACTGTGTCCATAAGCTCTTTTATGTGATGCTGAGCATCTGAACTCAGTTTTTTCTCCTTTTTTCTTTTTGCTTATTTTTATTGGATATTTTCTTTATTTACATTTCAATTGTTTTCCCCTTTCCAGGTCTCCCCTTTGGAAATCCCCTATCTCATCTCCTCCTCCCCTGCCTCTATGAGGGTGCTCACCCGCCCACCTACTCCCCCTACTCTGGGGCATCAAACATTCTCAGGTCAAAGGGCCTCTCCTCCCACTGATGTCCAACAAGTTTATCCTCTGCCACATATGTGGTCAGAGCAATGGGTCCCTCCATGTTTCTTATGCTTTCATGGCAATCCTTTTACTGACTAGAAATATCTTTCTATCCCTTAGCCTTTTAATTTTTAAAGAATGTTTTTCCAGGTATATTATTCTTATTTAGCTTCTTTCCCTTTTAGAATACTTTGACTATTTCATTCCATTTCCTTTTAGCTGATGATAGGCGCTTGGAGGTGCTATCATACACCACAAGGAACTTTTGCTATTTTCCATGTTCTCTCTACCTTTGGCATTTGAGAATTTGGTTGCATGTGTGTCAGACCCAGATGGCTATACATTATGCAATACAGGGGGAATATTCAGGCTTTTACCATGAAGAGTATAACCTCCTGTCTTCTTAGCCACTAACCCATCTCACTTCTTTTCTCTTCCGTAGTGAATGTGGTATGGTGCTTACCCCAATGATCAATGCCAATCTCTTCTTGGTGACCTTTGACTCTGAAAGAAGTTGAATATGATTTGGTATCTAGTCCTGTATTAAGCAGTGGCCACTGGGTGTACAAACTGTGAATGTGAAGAGTCCCTCCATAACTAGTTCATCTGCCTTTCCTGACTCAGTATGTGATGGTTTTGCTAACTACAATGTTAGCAGTGATGAGAGTCAATTCAGTGCCAAGTTCTTGGAGTGAAGTCTGACTTTCACCAGTGGGTGCTCTCTACTTCCAGCTGTGACAGCAATCCCATAACCACTTTGCACTTGGCATATCCAAGTGCCTACCAAATATTATCTAGAAATAGTGTTCCAAAGCTTTGGCCTAGAAACTAAGGATAAGTGCAAAACATATTGAGGCTCAGGGCATTTCAGCCTCTTGGGCAGGTTCTGTGTTACAGAGCCTACTGATTATGCTATTGAACCATAAAGTGGCTGTCCCCTTTCATCAAGGCATTACTACATACTCAGACTTCTATTCCAGAGATCTCTGGTGACTCTAGCAAGTTTCTCTAGTATGGAGGTTGTAAGACTCTTCAGTGGCTATGAGACATATGGACAGTTGGCAGCAGTAGCAAGTTTGTCAGCCATTTATTCCCACCCTGAGTGTTTTCATGGTGTTGACTAGGTAGAGATATTTATCAATTAGAGCTACAGCATCACAGCCTTTCCAAGAATTCAAGTTGACATTGTCACCCAAGAGGAGGTGTGGTTATTTTCAGAAGCTCATTTGCAAGCAAGTCCTTGCTTCTTCCCACTGCCCCACCCCACCCCACCTCCATGTGTGCTGCTCTGTCTTTCAAAAGATAGTGTCAACTGCTATAGCCTAGACCTTCAATTGTAGTATGCCCAAGATAGCTAGCATGGAAGCTTTGCCCAGACAGACTCTAAAGTTGGCCTCTGCTTATATACCCTCTTTGCTTATTAGGGTCATCAGGTAGTGAAAAACATTTGCATGGGACTCTGCATGTCTTCTTAAGCTTAACCTCAGGTTAAGGAGATCATCTTAGTGCTTCTTTATTATCCCCTTATTTATCCCGACTACCATCAACATCTACTCTGGCTCAATGCTATGTGACTGACCTTATCCAAATTTATAACCAAAATTTCCTACTGTCTGCCCTTTTTATTCTTTATTTAGACAATAAAAATGTGTAGTATCTACTGATGTGTCAGTCCCTGTTTAGAATCCTGGTGATGAGCCAGTTTTCTGCCTCAACAACTGTCCACCCTGTTTTTTACTAGTCTATTTCTCCTCAAACTAAAATATTGACTTTGATGTCTGCTGATCCAGCACTATTCTTTCTTTCCTGTCCTTGGAATAGCAGGCACCCTGAGTGTCTGTCTCTTATGATTCAGTCTATGTTTGATTTAACTTCTTTTCCTTTATCCCCTCTATCCCCAGTTTGGCCAGTTAACAAGAAAGAACTCAAACATTTACCTGTACTCCTGACATGGAGTTCATGGTCCTTGGACAGTTTGTTTCTTCTTGGAGTCTAGTTATGGTATAGAATCACTAGAGATTGGAGTGGGGGCACTTTTGTCTTAGTTTAGATATTTGTTTCATCTCTATATGGACAATTTTGGCTTCCTAAACGTAGATGCCCATTTCCTGTCAGGATTTAGAACTTTCTAAGCCAATATTTGCTTTCATTTTATTAATTTCAATGTAAATTTGCTGCCCCAATTTAGGAAGTTTGAAGAATTAGGAACCAATCTTTAAATTGGTTCTCAGTGATCTTTCTATCTTCTCTTTCTGGACTCCCATAATGGTGATAATGGATGGCTCTTGATGGTATTTTATGCATCTCACTGTATTTTTGTTGACAATATTATATTTTTTGGCTTTTTAATCCTCTATTTTCAAATTACCTGTTAATTAACAGTGCTGACCTCCATGATTTTTTTCTGCTTGAGTCTTCTACTGAAATTTCCCTACTGCTGCTGTTCTGGGGCAGATGGTTTTCTGGCTCTGTAACTCTCTATCAGGTGACTCCTCAGAGTTTACTCATGGATACTTTTCCTCACTTTGGGCAATTTGCTATTTGTATTTTATTGCAGCTTCCTACATTTCATTAAAATGATTATTTTAAATCAATTGTCAGACATCTAAGATAACTCATCGTATTTCTTCCATGTGAGAATACCATATTCTGTGAGGATGCTAGTCTTATAAATGACTTCTTGATTGTGATATCAAACCATAGCAAATAAAAGCAAAAACAGACCAGCATGACTATATAAAACTTAAAAGCATCTGTCCAACAAAAGGAACAATTAACAAAATAAAAATAATGTATAGAATGAGAGAAACTTTTGTGAACCATTTATTTGACAAGGCTACAATATATTGTATAATATTATATATATATATATATATACATATATATATATAATTTAAATATATGAAATTCCTCAAATACATAAAGAGCAAATAAAATAAATGAATCATGTGATTTTAAATGAATAAAATATGTGAATATATATTTTTCAAAGATGACGTTAATCTCCAGTAGGTTTAAAAAGGTGCATGAAATCATTATTTTTCAGGAATGCAAATAAGTACCTCAATGAAATATTACCTCACCCAAACTATAGTGGTGATAATTTTTAGAATATGTTAGTGTTATTGAAGGAAGAAAAGTGTGGGAACTCTCCTATACTGTTGGTAAAAATATAAATTGAAAAGAAGTTCTTCTTCCTTCTTCTTGAGTTTCATGTGGTTTGTGGATTGAATCTTGGCTATCCAAAAACCACAAAAAACTCAAGAAGAAGGAAGACCAAAGTGTGGATACTTTTGTCTTTGTTAGAAGGGGGAACAAATTACGCATGGAAGGAGTTGTAGAGACAAAGTGTGGAGCAGAGACTGAAGGAAGGACCATGCAGAGACTACCCCACCTGGAGATCCATCCTATATACAATCACCAAACACAGACACTTTTGTGGATGTCAGCAAGTGCTGGCTGACAGGCGCCTGATATAGCTGTCTCCTGAGAGGCTTTGACAGTACCCTACAAATAGAAAAGTAGAGGCTCACAACCATCCATTTGACTGAGCACTGGGTCCCCAATGAAGGAGCTAGAGAAAGGACCTAAGGAGCCGAAGGGTTTGCACTCCCTTAGGACGAACAACAATATGAACTAATTCAGAGCTCCCAGGGTCTCAACCACCAACCAAAGAGTACATGTGGTGGGACTCATGACTCTAGCTGCATATGTGGCCTAGTCTGTCATCAATGGAAGGAGAGGCCCTTGGGCCTGTGAAGGCTCTATGCCCCAGTGTAGGGGAATGCCAGGGCTAGGAGAGGGGGGAATAGAGGGTTTTTTGGAGGGGAAACTAGAAAAAGGGAGAACATTTGAAATGTACATAAAGAAAATATTTAATAAAAAAAGAAAAGACATTCCTCCAAACATTAAAAGAAATACTTCTATGTGAGCTAATAATCTAATAGTCTAACTGTAACAAAATATGTTCATACAACACACACACACACACACGCAGACACACACACACACACACACACACACACACACACACACAGAGAGAGAGAGAGAGAGAGAGAGAGAGAGAGAGAGAGAGAGAGAGAGAGAGCAATAAAAAACACAAAGTAGTTGACATGAATTTGAAAGAGATTGTGGAGAGGAGGCATGGGAGGGGCTGGAAGTGGAGGACCCTGAAAGCACTGGAAGCAGGAAAAGGAAGGGGGCAAATACACAATGTTTACCTAAAAAGAAACAGAGTTTGCTTTGGAGGCATATGAGTGACAACAGCCTGGTAACAAAGATACAGATTGCTTCAACATCATGTTCCAATTTCGGTATGAATTGATAAAGAGTTTATAACAATAGGAAAAAGAAAGTAGGTGGGTTGAAGCAAAGTGAGAAAACCTCTGCTATAGGTATCAGGTGCTATATGATGCTACTCAGCCTTTTTGTTACTAGGAATGGAGATTTGTTAAGTTAATAACAATCCCAAGGGTTTATTATT
>JADRCD010045854.1:0-11283 GCA_019843815.1 Montemys delectorum | reverse complement strand
TATCTGCTAGACACAAGCTGTTAGGTTTGATACAAAGGTAGTCAAGAAATGGGTATTTAGGAAGATAATGATAGCCCAAGATAAATTTTAATGAGTCTGTTTACCTGCAACATTTTAAATATTTCACAATCGTTAAAATTACATCAGTTCACTTGAAGGTGCAATTTCTTCCTGGAACCTTTCCTTCATAATTGCTATAATAATTCACACACTGTGCTATCTTTGGATCAATTTTGGAAAAAGTATTATATAGACAGTGTTCTTATAATCACTTTAAATGATGTATTAGTTCGATTTTTTTTACATTCTAATCATTGCTCCCCACTGTCCCCCCTCCCACAGTTC
The DNA here is from genome assembly GCA_019843815.1 of Montemys delectorum. NCBI lineage: Eukaryota > Metazoa > Chordata > Mammalia > Rodentia > Muridae > Montemys > Montemys delectorum. Next base: position 10,938 of record JADRCD010045854.1, on the reverse strand, counting down.
TTCATCCCATTCCTACTCCCCCTTGCCTCTAAGAGGGTGTCCCCACCACTGGGGGTCTCCCTCTGCCCTGAGGCCTCAAGTATCTGGAGGATTAAATACATCTCCCACTGAGGCCAGACCAGGCAGACCTCTGCTTTATTTGCTCCTGGCTGGTGGCTCAGTCTCAGGGAGCTCTCTGGGGTCTGGGTTAGTTGAGGCTGCTGGTCTTCCTATGGGGTCACTCTCCCTTCAGCTTCTTCAATCCTTCTCCCAATTCATAGGGATCTACAACTTCAGTCCAATGGCTGTGTGTAAGTATCTGCTTCTGTCTCAGTCAGCTGATAGTAGGACCTCTCAGAGGACAGCCATGCCAGGCTCCCATCTATAAGCACATCATAGCATCAGTAATAGTGTTAGGCCTTGGTGCCCTCTCCATGAGATGGTTCCCAAGTTGGGCCTGTCATTGGACATCCTTTCCATCAGTCTCTTCTCCATTTTTGTTTGTAGTTCTTTTAGACAGGAACAGTTCTCTATCAGAAATTTTGACTGTGAATTATTAGCCCTGTCCCTCCACTTGAGGCCCCGTCTATCTACTGGAGGTGGACTCTTCTAGTTCCCTTTCCTCAATGTTGGGCATTTTGACTAAGGTCACCCCCATTGAGTCCTTAGAGTCTCTCACCTGGGTCTTTTGTACTTTCTAGAGGGTCCCTCCATCTCCCACCCCCTGGTGGTGCATATTTCCATTTATTATTTTGGCCTTCTGGGCTTCTCTCCTATTCCCCTACCCATACCTGATCCTGTTCCCCATTGCCCCTCCCTCTCTCCCTCCCACACAGGTTCCTCCTTCCCTCTGTTTCCTGTAATTGTTTTCTTCTCTTTCGAAAGTGGGATTTAAGCATCCTCACTTGGGCCCTTCTGCTTGTTAATCTTCTTGAGTTCTGTGGATTGTATCCTGGCTATTCTTTACTTTTTTGGTTAATATCCACTTATTAGTGAGTATATGCCATGCACATCCTTTGAGGTCTTGAATTACCTTACACAGAATGATATTTTCTAGTTCCATCCATTTGCCTGCAAAACTCATGATGTCCTCACTTTTAATAGCTAAATAATACTCCATTGTGTAAATGTACCACATTTTTATATCCATTCCTGGGTTGAAGGACATCTGGGTTGTTTCTAGCTCCTGGCTATTATAAATAAGGCTGCTGTGAACACAGCAGAGTACTTCTCTTTATTATATGTTGGAGCATCTTTTGGATATATGCCCAGTAGTGGTATAGCTGTCTCTTCAGGTAGAACTCTTTCCAATTTTCTGAGGAACAGCCATATTGATTTCCAGAGTGGTTGTACCAGTTTGCAATCCCATCAGCAATGGAGGAGTGTTCCTCCTTCTCCATATTCTTCCCAGTATCTGCTGTCACTTGAGTTTTTGGTTAGGTTTTTTATTGTTGTTTGTTTGTTTGTTTTACTGTCAGCTTGACACAAGCTAAAGACACAGAGGAAGAGGACAGCTCGAGTGAGGAAATCCAATATCAGACTGGCTTGTAGACAAGACTGTGGGAGCATTTTCTTGATTGATGATTGATGTGGGAGGACTTAGCTGACTGTGAGTGGTGATGCATCTGATTAGGTGGTCTTGGAACATTTAAGAAAGGCAGTCGAACACAAGACTTAGGAGTACACCAGTAATCAGGACTCTTCTGTGGTCTTTCTTCCAGTTCTTGCCTTGAGGCACCTCAGTTCCTGACCTGACATTATTGATAGACTGTGATTGGGATGTATAAACTATGTAAATATTTTCATTTCCAAGTTTATTTTGGTTGTGGTGTTATATCACAGCCATAGAAAAGAAACTAAGGAAAATGATAAAAAAAAAAATATTGGCAAAAAAAAAAAAATATTGGCAAAAAAAAAATATTGGCTTGCAAGACTTGATGGCACACATTTAAAATGTATTGTTATAACTTTAAAAAATTTAACAAGTATTTAAATAATTTAAAATAGTATCCCTTCCTGTGGTTTTATTGAGAAACTGAATGCTGCAAACTTTAAATTCACTGTTATGTTATATACTTCAGTATAGATATTGTTGTCAAATTTTATATATTGCATAAGACACATAATATATATATATATATTAAAAGAGATTAATTTCTGCTAAGATAGCCAAGGTAGATCTAATAACTATGGAGTGGCAGTAGTCTGCACTGTATAAAAACCTTTCATTTCACCAAAATGCATTTCAGATGGTGATGGTGTGCATGAATAAGTTGATCATCAATGCATGTCCCTCTGTAGATAATATGAAAGACGAAGTTAAGGACATACTACAAATTAGGGAGTAGTCAGTTATCACCATTGAAAAATAATGAGTCCCTGGCATGAGTAAATGTAATAAGAATGAATAGAATATTTTTGTGTATTTCTTAAATTTTCCCTCAATAAAGTAATGCTTAAGAAATTGTTTCATATAGATGTATATAGATTGTATCTCTACGTCATTCACAAATGAAGTTGGCAATACTTATTTTATGTAAGTAGAAAAGGTCTTATTTCTATCTACAGATAGTTTAGCTTATAAGAAAGAATAAGAACATATTTGTTCATATAGTGTACTTTTCAACTTGAGACCTCTACTGTAGTACCTCTGAAAATGACAGCTTAAAAATCATTTCTGTGGGCTGGAGAGATGGATCAGAGGTTAAGAGCACTGACTGTTCTTCATAGGTCCTGAGTTGAATTCCCAGAAACCATATTTTGGCTCACAACCATCTGTAATGGGAACTGATGCCCTCTTCTGGTATGTTGGAAGACAGCAACAGTGTACTCATATACGTAAATTGAATAAATACATCTTTAAAAAATCATTTCTGTTCATATAACTCCATTGTTTTTAAGACTACACTTTCTATCAAGAGTTTAATACTAAATTTGTGTAAGAGTATAGATTTAGTAATTAATTCTTTATTGCATGACTTAAAATATGAATGTCTCTAGTAACTATAAATTATAGTGATAGAAACTGCATGTTTCAGTTTTTTCAGCAGTTCAAAGACAGGAAGCACAAGACCAAAGAACTGAAGTAGAAACTTAAGGGTTTTTTGAAAAGTTGGTTGGATGGTGTTTTGTTGGGCCAAACATGTGAAGGAATGATTCATTAAAGTGGACACAGGTATGAAAGGCTAAGGAAGACTTGTAAAGGAATACTTTGCTGAAGCAGACATAGGAGAGAGGATGTTCTGCTAAAACAAGCAAGTGAAAGGACACATGATGAAGGATTCTTTGCTAACAGTACCAATGTTATTGGTCTGCCTTACATTGCTTAGTTGAGCTGAATTTGTGGGTACTCCATAGAGAGAAATGCACACACACACACACACACACACACACACACACACACACACATACACACACACACACATAAACCTTCTGGTGGTGTACTGTAGTTTCTTGGTACTTCTTTGGACTCAGACTGATTGGATGCATGTGCTGAAGCAAGACTCATGGAGGACACATGATGTTTGGAGGATATAAAGGGGACTCCACAGAATGATGTAGAGACAGAGCTTGACTTACTGGTACTGCTAGCTAGCTATGCAGTGCTTGTGGGTCTCCCTTCTTAGCTGATCTTTGCTTCCCTGAGGAAGGCACAACTGAGAACTTCTGGTGCCCCTTTGGGTTCCTCCTGCTGATCCCAGCTGAGGTTGAGGCCTGGCTGTCTCTGCTAGGTCATGTCACTGTTGTTGTTAACCCAACTCTATGGAACCGAACTGCTGATGTGTCCATGAAGTGTTTGTGAGTGGATTGAGCTGCTATGGCCTGCCAACCTGTGAACTGAACTACCGAGTTCCAGACAACATAGATGGGGGGTAGCTCCAAAAAACTTTTCTAAACATGTCCACTTTCCCCTGTATCCTTTCTTTTCCACTACTTCTGGTGCACGGTGGGTTACAAGAAAGGTTAAAACTTTTAAGAACCATCATTAAAAATATAGGTTGAAAAAATTAAAGCTACAAAGAACCTTTGTAATTTTGATTGGGGATCACTGAATGTTGGGACCGTCTATCTGAAAAAGAGGTTTTAAAAAAGTATGCCTGTGAGCACACAGTATACAAAGACACAACATACTAACTGACATAATGATTAAATGTGCACGGAATGGAAAAATTGCTCACCAGTTTAGAAAATTTGTTGTTCTTCCAGAGGATCATGTATATAAAATAAAATAAGTAAGTTAAAATTTTTTAAAGATTTAATGTATAGAAAACAGGCACAGCCATGAGAGTGTCAAACCTCAGCATCAGCTCAAGAGGATGTCAGCCACCATATTTCTACCAAGGAGGGATCAAAACATGCTTTCTGTCAGAGAGAGAGAGAGAGAGAGAGAGAGAGAGAGAGAGAGAGAGAGAGAAAGGGAGAGAGCTTCCAGTAGGGCCATAAGAGGCCCAGGCCTTTGGTTCCTGTCTTATGGGTATTCATATCTGTACCAATTCCAAAATGGAGTACAACACCTTTCCCCTTTATCCAAGGAAAATTCAGACATACCAAATCCCGATTAGGGGACCAGAAATCATTCTTTTCTTACCAAGGGTGAGAAACAGCCTTCTAATATGAGCACAGGTCCCCTACTGTAACCCTTCTGTCATAGGAGCCCACAAATATTCACATTTTGTCCCATGCAGTCTCCAAAGGATCCTGCTGCAAAAATGGGAGCAGCAGATCTATCCTCTCCCCTACAGAAGCTATCAGACCTTCTCAGTCTCACCAATGTGGCCTCAGACTCTCCTATTTCTGCCTTTTCACTTAAAACCTGTAACCCCAATCACCAGTACAACATGACTTTTTTATGGCACATCTTTTTGAGTTAGGGCTTTACTGATGTGAACAGACACCATGAACAAGACAGCTCTGATAAAGGATATTTAATTTGGGTTGGCTTATAAGTTCAGATGTCCAGTTCATTATCATCACAGCAGGAACAGGGAAGCATCCAGGCAGGCATGGTGCAGGAGGAGCTCAGAGTACTACATCTTCATCTGAAGGTAAACAGGTGAAGACTGACTTCTAGGCAGCTTAGGACAAGGGTATTAAAAGCGAAGCCCACAGTGACACACTTACTCCAACAGGGCCACACCTCTTTCTCCAACAAGGCTACACCTCCAAATAGTGCCACTCCCTGGGCCAAGCATATTCTAACCACCACAGCACACAAAGGGCCCACAGATTCAAACAAAATAATCAAAATATGCCAATGAATTTATGTGATGAACAACCAAGTGCTCTAACTCACCAGCACTGCCCCCTTTGCCCAATTGAATCCAGTGATGGTCAATTGAGTTTAGAATTATCAAATTAGATGAAATGAAATGAGAGCAAGCCCCTAAAATTATCTCTCAGAATTTCTTATTATTTTTGCTAGTCACTTTAGCCTTCTCTGTGACCCCAAATCCTTGAAAATGATTGCTATTGGCAAAAATAATAGGACATCATACGTGATAGGATGTGAGTGTCCCTCATCCTTACCTTTTAGAGTACTTTTGATAGAAATCAAATGATGATTAATAAGAAAATGATGCCTCTACTTCTGTCTCACAAAATGTTATTATTTTTAGAAAAAGAAAGATTGTATTAATTTGTATAGAATCTCTAGGTAGTTCTAAATGTGAAAAGTATATCCATATTGTGCAGAAAGTTGAGAATTGCTGTTCAAAAACTATTCACTGGAAACACACTAGCATAGCAAAGATTTTTGAAATTTAATAAGAGGAATGGGTTTCAAATATACAGAATAAGATATTTGTTAAAACTCCAGTGTTTGTAATACAAAGTGCAAGAAATAATTGACTCAAATGAGACTGCATTCTTCAGCATACTAAATCTAATTCTCATTTTCTGCTGCTGTAGCTGACAGATTTCACATTTCCATTCAAGTAGTATATTAATAAACAATACATTTTGCAGTCTCGCTTTCATGGTTTTTACTCTGACATGTTGACATGAATTTTCATTATTCTTTTTATTATGCAACCTGAGCGCACCTTTGGTCCTTTTCCTTTGACTTCAAGATGATGGGAATGAATTAAACTCTCTGAATGTAAATTTCCTTAAAAAACTTTGTCAATGGAAGATGTGGGGCTTAATTTGACCCTCATATATAATTTAAAGAAAAAGAAAATGAAGCAACATTACATATTGAAAATGGGATATTCTGAGGAATATGGGGGAAAGAAAGCAGGATTGGAGAGATGGAAGGATGGAAGGCAAGGAATGAAGAAAAAGGAAGGAAAAAGAGAAAAGAAATGAAGAGAAAGATATAATCATAACTAACATTTTAAGAGTGTCAGGCACAGCATATGACTCAGCAGGTAAGAACACTAGCTGCTTTTCCAGCTGTCCCAACACCCATATGGCAAGTCACAACAATCTATGAATACAGTTCCAGGGAATCGATTACCCCTTCTGGCCTCTGCAGGTAGTGTACACATGGTACATAGACATACATTACATACATGAAAAAAACTCACACATACAAATAAGTAAATATTTTAAAAGGGAAAATCCTCATGGGGAAGGAACGTGACAGTGCTGACAGTCACACTGAACTTTGGCCTCCTTTGGCAGGTGCATACAGTAGTCAATAAGAAGGACTTTACTATAGGAGGCAAATTGTAGATTCTGAAAATTAAATAGCAGTTACAGAGCACTGAGCATATCTCTAGTTGCAAATACTTTAGTATGCAGTTTGATACACGTCAGGGAAGGTCTTGTATTATATTAATTTGTGTTTCAGATAGTTCTCCTATCCTGGGTTCAGGTTGAATAGCCAAAGGGGAGGTAAGATAATGTTTATGTTAATTGTTTCACAAATCCACCTTTAACCTTGCCTCAGAAGGTTTAAATATTCTCATGTCTATACATTATTACACTTGGAGGAGTAACATTTTGCTTAAATAAATGCTCTTTTGAAATCAACCTGTATTCTCTATTAATACTTTATATTGAAGCCAAAGGAGATAAAACAAGAAACCAATGATTACAAGGGCCAATTTCTATTACTACCAGAGCTAAAAAGAAAGCCTAGTTCTAACTAAATTACAGGTTTTTGGCAACTTTTATAAAAATTCATGTTAAATTAGTAAAAAATTGACCTAGATTCTGGGTCATCTTTCTTCCACACCACTGTATTATAAAAATATGGCCTCTGTAAAGTTCAAGGACAGGAATTCTTTTACTGTTTTCAAAAAGCATATCATATCTTCCTCATAGCCCCTATGCCTCCCTCCATTGTTACGTTAGCATCATCAAATGTCCTAAGTCCCATACAGTGCCAGGCAAAAAAAATTGATGTTTCATGACTCCTTACTGACTCTATTATCCAGCACATGCAGATCACCCATTAAAACCTTTGAGTCTACTTGAGTTTTGCCATAATATGCCCTCAATCACAGTGTACTTTGGAATTTTTCTTGATAATTTTGTGGGCTTGTCTTGTCCCTTTAATGGCAATGTTTTTAAGAACACAGGCTATGTTCCCTGCTTGCTTAATAACAACTCCCAAGCTGTTGCCAGCTGCCCACACACAACCTTGCAGAAAACAGACAACTGGAGAGCTGGTTGTTATGGTGAATTTTTTAAGAGAATCCGAAGCATTTGAAGCAAGATTTCAAACGACATAACTTAGTTCATCGTGTATTTCTCTGTTTTTCTAAAGTCTGTATGATGACTCTGAGCTATGTTTCAAGTAGAAAATTGTTTATCATTAAAATAATTAAAAGTTCTACAATCTTTCCTGTTTTTAAAAAAATATTTATTGTATTCACACATAAAATAATAAAAATAAGTCTTAATACATACATGTATAATATGCACTTTGTTGATATTCAGTTCCCACTACCAGCTTTTATGCAAGAGTGTATATATCTGAACCATGTGCATGCAAGAGCCAGTGAAGGCCCAAAATCACTGGAACACGATTTAGAAGTGCTTGTGAGCTACCATGTGGATTCTGGGAACTGAACCCTGGTTCCCTGAAAGAACAGGAAAAGCTCTTAACAGCAGATCCATCTCTCCAGCCCTGACACTTTGTTTTCTTGTTATCATATCAGCCAGTACTTCCACTGTCATTCTTTCTAAATGTCTGGAATTTTCACCAAAATTCGTGTGTGTGTGTGTGTGTTTATGTGTGTGTGTGTGTGTGTGTGTGTGTGTGTGTATGTGTGTGTGTGTTTATGTGTGTGTGTGTGTATGTGTGTGTGTATGTGTGTGTGTGTGTGTGTATGTGTGTGTGTGTGTTTATGTGAGTGTGTGTGTATGTGTGTGTGTATGTGTGTGTGTGTTTATGTGTGTGTATGTTTGTGTGTGTTTATGTGTGTGTGTGTATATGTGTGTGTGTTTATGTGTGTGTTTATGTGTGTGTGTATGTGTGTGTGTGTTTGTGTGTGTTTATGTGTGTGTGTTTATGTGTGTATGTGTGTGCTTATGTGTGTGTGTTTATGTGTGTGTGTTTATGTGTGTGTCTATGTGTGTGTGTGTGTTTATGTGTGTCTGTGTTTATGTGTGTGTGTATGTGTGTGTGTGTTTATGTGTGTGTGTATGTGTGTGTGTATGTGTGTGTGTTTATGTGTGTGTGTGTATTCTCTTTTCAGTTCTTTAGTTTGACTCCTTTGTACTTTATGTACATTTATTTATTTATTGATTGATTGATTTTGCATTTCAATCCCTGCCCCCTCCTTGTCCCTGATCACAGAGTCCCTTCTCCCATCCATATCCTCTTCTCCTCTGAAAGGGTGAGGTCCTCCTAGGTATCCCACCACCCTAGAACATCAAGTCTCTGCAAGGTTAGGTTCATCCTCTCTCACTGACGCCAAACAAGGGAGCCCAGTTGGGGAACAGATTCCAAACAAAGGCAACACCTTTAAGGATAGCCCCAGCTCCAGCTGTTGGGGCACCCACAAGGAGATTGAGTTGTACATCTGCTACATATGTGCTACAGAACTCGATCCAGCCTGTATATGCTCTTTGGTTGGTTACTCAGTCTCTGAGAGGTCCCAAGGGTCCATGTTAGTTGACTCTTTTGGTCTTCCTGTGGAGTTCCTACCCCCTTCAGGGCCTTCAATCCTTTCCCCAACTCTTCTCATAAGAGTCCCCAAGCTCTGTTTAATGGTTAATTGTGGAAATCTGTATCTGTTTCAGCTGCTTGATGGAGCCTCTCAGGTGACAGTTATGCTAGACTCCTGTCTGCAAGCATAACAGAACATCAGTAATGGTGCCAAGGACTGGTGCTTCCCCATTGGATAGGTCTCAAATTGGGCAGGTTATGGGTTGGATTTTTCCTCAGTCTCTGCTCTATTTTTGTTCCTGCATTTTTTTTTTTTTTTTTTTTTTTTGTTGACAGGACAGATTTTGAGTCAGAATATCCTTCTACTGTGGGCCCTGCCTGGCTACGGGAGGTAGCCTTTTCAGATTCTATATCCTTATTACTAATTGTCTCAGCTAAAGTCACCTGCTTTGACTTCTAAGAGCCTCCCCCATTGCTACAATATTTTGTGCTTTAAATCAGAATTTTCTAGAAGTCTATTGTTTATTGTTTTCTAAATATATAGATGATAGCTTTGCTACCTTTGTTGATATCTGATTTTATATACTCACGAACAAAATTAGGCTATATGTATTATTTCCAGACACACCTTTTGATCTATATAGAGTCAATACTGTTACATGAGTATGTACTCTAATGATAGGTACAAATGCAGGCTGTCCAGATTCAACTTGTTAGCTGTTTTCATATCTTTATTTTGGCTTGATGTGTTATATCATCTCGCTGTTTCAGAATGATATCTCCTAAAATCTTGGCAAGAAGTTTGGATTTGTACTCTTCTGTATGCAATTCCCTGTGCTTTCTCTGATATATTTCAAAACTAAGTTACTATAGCATCCCCCTTTTTACCTTCCTATAGTTTGGCTTGCATAACCTTTTAATTTGCTAAAGTGTAAATTTTAGCATATTATTGTGCATAGAATTCAATAATGATACATTATTTTCAGTCTTGAGTAAATTTATTTATTATTTTCTGTCTTTGTTACATCCATATCTCTATTTGATGTACCCATTCCTATTTTATCCAATTCCTCCTGATAAAATCCATGCCAGATCTGTTCATTCCTTACATCAGTACCTCTTTGTTGCAATATAGTTCTTTTTTATATATAAATAAATTTATTTTTTATATTCTATATTCCATTCCCTGCCCACCATCCACCCTCTGACTGCTCCACATCCCCCACCTCTTCCCCACCCCCTGGTCTTCACATGAATGCTCCCAACCCCACCCTCCACCCCACCTGATTTCTAAACTCCCTGGGGCCTCCAGTCTCTTGAGGGTTAGGTGCATCATCTCTGAATGAATGCAGACCCAGAAGTCCTTAACTGTATGTTTGTTGGGGGCCTCATATCAGCTGGTGTATGCTGTCTGTTTGGTGGTCTGGTGTCTGAGAGATCTAGGGGGTCCAGATTAATTGAGACTGCTGGTCCTCTTACAGGATTGACCTTCTCCTCAGCTTATTTCAGCCTTCTCTAATTCAACAACAGTGGTCAGCTGCTTCTGTCCATTGGTTGGGTGCAAGTATCAGCATCCGACTCTTTCAGAATGCACCAGAGACCTGGGAGGTGAGAGAGTCTCAGGAACCAAAGGGAGGGACCTTAGATGAAATGCTCAACAATAGGGAGAGGGAACTTACAGAGTCCACCTCCAGCAGGAATACAGGGAATCAAGTGAGAGATGGGGTTGCCATCACACAGTCACATCTCTGACCCATAATTGTTCCTGTCTGAAAGAATTACAGTGATGGAAATGGAGAGGAGCCTGAGGAAAAGAACATCCAGGGATTGGACCAAAGTGGGATCCAGCTCAAGGAGAGGTCTCTCTCTCTCTCTCTCTCTCTCTCTCTCTCTCTCTC